>CM076583.1:463550417-463792975 GCA_034641835.2 Pinus albicaulis | reverse complement strand
AAATCAATAATGCTTGGGTTAAATTCTAATTTAGACATCAAATTGATAAGGTAAGATGTATCTTAATGGTTCTCTACAAAATTTGAAAGAATTTATTATAAAAGGAATTGTAGGGTGAAGGTTTTATAGACCCTTGTAAACACATTGTAATACACATATTCATTTATCATAATTACGTTAGTTGATATTTTTAATAATGTACTTGTTACACATTCAAGTTAAGGAAGTGTGTTGTGTTATATTTTTATCACTATACTTGTTTTGTTTTCCATCACATCTCTTTCATTCACACTTATACTCTCAAACTATTAGTAGGATCAATTTTTGCATAATCTTAAAGGTGAACGCAACTGCATTCTATACATTATAAAGTTACTGGTGTCAAACAATTATCTTCAAACACAAGTTTCTCATTTTTTATGAAATTTAAGATTTGTTGGTGCATTTGAATCTTGTTGGACTGTATACATGGTTTTGAACCGGAAATGAATAATAGAGTTCAATTTATATATAACACAACACATTAAATTAATTAGGAGTCATTTAGCTTTAAAGAAATTTAGAAAAAAATTGATATCAAGATGAGGGGATCACGAGTTTGAACCTTTCTCTTTATGCTAAAGAAAACAACTTTGCAACTCCTTTTGTGCATATATTCTATAAACAATCTTGTTTATACATTTAAATTGTATTACTCCACCTATAGTCTCAAGCTCAAAATAACATCTCTATTATGTTCTTGATGAATGCACCACATTCTATGATTTATTTATTTTTAATGAAGAATCTTATTCATACATTCAAATTGTATTACTCAACTTACAATCTCAAGCCCAAAATATCAACTCTACTTTGTTCTTGATGAATGCAACCCCAATATACACATTATAAAAATTTTGATCATTTTCTATTTGTTAATCTGAATTTTGATCTATTCTTAAACTTAGGCATGGTCTTGAAACTTTGGCGCAGTTATTGATCTCCTTATATTTAAAATGCAAGTGGGCATCTCCTTTTCTAAACTGCACATTGTTTGTGATTCTTATTATGTTCTTTTGGGTCAGAGGAAAAAAAAACGCTGTTCTATTATGATTGCAACGATTTTTATTATGCCTTAAAACGTTGCTCTATTATGATAGCAACGATTCTTATTATGCTTTATTGAAATTATAAAACAACATTTTGATTAAGTGTGAATCCTGTTGTGAAATACAGGTTGAGTCACCACATTTGGCATTGAATTTATCGGACCTCAAGGAATGAGGTAATTCGTCATTTTTTTAAAACCGATTGGAGCCGTGTCAAACTTGGGCAAGCCAATAAGAAACTTGGGCATTAAGGTAAATAGTGAGTGGAATAGAAATCAAACTCACATCACATCAAATATGCAGTAATTGAATTTGAAAAATATGGTGGCCCAATTGATTCCAATTATCTTCATTACTGAACTGAGAGTAGGATAAAACGTTTAAGAAATGTAAGTGATGGAAAACTTGTATTCTTTGAAATGTATTCAAAGAATGAAATCTCTGCCACGAAAATTGAAGGATGCATTAAAGTAGAAAAAATAGTGACCAAAGTTATATTGATTGGTGAATGGTGAATCAGTGATGGATGGTGTTCATATAAATATTATAAGTTGGTAAATACAAAACCTTATTGGAATTTATGGGGGAATTTACATAGTTGATGCTCGAAAATCTTTTGTTTAAAGGTTGAATTTGGGTGCAACCAATCATAATACAAGGTGTAAATATTTAATAATAAAGACTAATATTTGGAGATAGAGGAATATGAAGCCCTTCTACATTTATGTTTATGTAATAATGATTTTTATTATATGGTACAAGTTTAGACACATTGCTGACCTCACCCTTTTCTCAAATACATGATAAGGGGCTGAAAGACCTTGTGGCCCACTCATTGAGGAGGTGTTAGTCCATCTAAAAATCACATTCTTTTTTCAAGAAAAAGGTTTGGGGTAGCTTTTGGTCTAATAACGACTAGCTATAAACAGTAGTATTCATAAAGTAGGTGTGTCAAATGCTAATTGTGTTTCCTGTGGCAAGGAGGAAAGGGTTGTGAATTGTAATTGTGAGGCAAGCAAATTTTTTTGGATGTGGTTTTAATTTGAATTTCACTTCTTCAATGCATTTGGTGACATTTGGATGGTTTAGGGTGTATATAAATCCTTGTGGCTTTCAGTGTGGTCGATTGCTATTGGATTTCTGTTGAAGCATTGGATGAGGCCCCTTCTTTTAGCCCATGCTTGCAAGTTTTAGGGGTTGGCTTCTTTTTGTTGCAAGGAGAGTCAAATTCGTCGTGTGTTTTATATTGCAAGGAGGAAATGGTTGTGAATTGTGATTGTGAGGGTGAAAATTTGTTTTTTATGTGGTTTTAGGTTGAATTTAAATTTTTTGGTGCTTTGGGTGACAACTGGATGGTTTAGGATAGATATAAATCCTTGTGGAATTCAATATGATTGATTGTTTTTAGATTTATGTTGAAGCATTATAAGAGCCGTCTTCTCTTTGCCCAGGTTTGACGAGTTTTAAGTACGAATTGGCTTCGTTTTGTCTCAAAGAGAGTGAAAGTCATTGCTTTTCATGGTGACAGTGACATAGTTAGTGGTTTTTTCACACCTTTGTACCTCTAGGGAATTAAGCCCTTATGTCTAACTGGTGTATATATTATCTCTTTTGTATCATTCACAATTCCTTTCATGCATCATGATATTTCTTGTTTCTATTGTTATAATTTATCAAAATTTCAACGAAATATGATTCAAGTGACTTATATTCCATTTAAAAAAATTTCCATATAATTATTTATCTATGCAAGAGTGGAAATGTGTCATTATCATCCTCATCTTCTTGAATTTGTTCCACTATGAATGCTCAGGAGATCATGTCCAAGATGAAAAAAATGCTCAAAAATAGAAATGCTAAAAAATGGTTGCAGTTTGAATGACCGGAAAGGTCTCATCACTGCAATTCTGGCATTGCGAACGAGACTCAAATCCGACGTCGTATGTGAAAGTTATGAAGGTTTGAAGTGTAGAAATTTGAATAATTGATATGTTATCCACCGAGATTCTCCTGATGACACATTATTTTATCTTCATGCACAATACAGAATCTCTTCTACCATTGATCATTACATGCGGAAATAAAATCAATTACATGCACACATTAAAACCATAAAAAATAACACATATGAACACAGTATTTCGTGGGAAAGCTTAAAGCTGAAAACCCCAACTATCTGTATATTATATGTCATAGAGATCATGTAACAATCCTTGTAAAAATCTCCTCACAAGCTCTCAGCACAACCTCCAATTGCTACACACTAATAAAGCTAGACCTAGCAAAACACATGCTCCAATCTCTGCCACCTGATAGCCAGCCTCTATTGTGTAATCAATGCTGTAGGATGGCTCATTAAATAACTTGAACCACTTGACTTGTACTATGCAATCCTCATTGGCTTCTCCAATCACTGGTTGTTGCAAATATGCAACAGTATAGTCATAACTGATAGTTAACCTACTCTTCCACCTATCTCTGCACTGGTCTCCACTGAAACTGTCCATGCACTGAAGTTAACTGATGTATTCTTTAGTTGATTAATGAGTTTATAATTAGTGAATTAATTAATAATTAATTCACACCACTCTCACTAATTGTATCAATCAGTTAAACTGAATACAAATATCTCAACTATGTTTAGATTAGTTAAACTGAATACAACTCCACTAACTTCCTCAATCAACTCCACCAAACTCTGTCACATGAGTTCTAACTGAAGTATCCATGCAATAGCTCCACTTGACCCTCAGGAATAGCGTAATTCCTTCTGTCAGCTCCTGTGCCACATCTGTGCACTTAACTGAAGTGCTCCAAGAGAATAAGATAATGTTTAGAGTCTAAATATTATTAAGAGCTAATAATATTCGACATATCTATTTTTAGACCGGCAATCTAAAAATAGATTCCGCCCAATATGTCTAAAAATAGAAGTCCATATATTTTTTCCAACTTGACCAACCATCCACAAATAGCATCCTGCAACTCATAGAACATGATCCATATCTCTAAAAATAGACATAGTCTAAAAATAGACTTTGCGCCAAAAATAGCCTACGGGCCCACTTAGTGAAGGCGACTCCTTTCCACTAAGCTCATCATCTTGTTGCAATCTCAACATGAAGTCTCTAGTAAACTCCATTTCTCAGTTGACCAAAGTTGACTTTTGAATTTGAAAAAAAATAAAAAGAATATTCCTTGGAATATTCCCTAGAATATTCCACAAGGGCGAATGGGAATTCGACAAGTGGAATTTGTTAATTGGTCAATGGTTTGACTTTGTTTAAGTGGACCAATAGTAAGCTGCCACGTGGCAGGCCCAGAGGCCACCGTGTAGCCCATGAAAATTTGTTCAAAATTTTATGGAGGCCCAGGGTTTCGAACACCCGACCTCCCCTGTACAAAGCCAACACCCTACCGGGCTGCCTACGTATGTTTCTTAACATTCAAAGTTCAAAGGATTTATTTAAGTTTTAAATCAGATTGAGTTGGGCAGCAAAGGGGGCCAGCCCCCATATACCATAAAACCCACCGCCTGTGACCGAAGCTCTAGACTTCGCAGTCGTGGGCACATAAGATGTAAACGGTTCCATATGCCATGTGACAGCGTGGAGTGAAATTTATGGTAACGGTTTCAAAACTGTTAAGGCCATGGTTAAGCTGACAGTTTAAACAGAGGCGGGCACATGTGACCACATAAATGCGCCCCTATCCAAAATTTATGATCACTGCTAGTAGTTTTGCCAGTTTGGACGTGCTCCACCAAATCCGGCCTTTGTGCCATTTTTAGCGCTCTAACTGAAATTATCCCACATTTGGTGGGGTTTTCTGGTGACATTGGGCAGTTTTCTTTGGGAGGTCATAACTTCCTCATTATTGAACCAAATTGGATGAAATTTTCGTCAATTTTGGGCTTCTTCAACCTTCGAGAGTGTTTGGGACAGGTTGTAGAGTGAACAGAGGTGTTTTTCAGCCATTTTTGCTGTGAAAGAGGAAAGAGCCATCGTGCGTATCGTGGAGATGGAGCCGTACTCGATTGTATCACTGTTTAAGGTGAAACCAAATCCATTTTTAGATATTTTATATCTTCTAAAGCTAAATTTATAGCTGGTTTTTCCTGTTTAGGCATATTTTTCACTTTGTAACCATTTTGAGAAAATTAATAGAGCAAGGACATGCCATTGGGGAGACTTGGACTGACAGATGTAGCCCAAGAGGGGTGAACTGCCTCAACAATTTGTTGTGTTATGTTATGGTGAATTTTACTTGCTATGTATTTCTACTGTGATATGTTAAACAGTAAATTTAAATAACAAATCCTCACACATAAAAGTCAGAAACATTACCAAAACTACTTTGTTTAAATTGCAAGTCATGGAGAACACTTTGCACACTAAATTATATGGAAATGGATACTTTACATAGCATTACAAATAGTTCCATTTTCAGATTAGTTGGTATCAGAGCTAGAGTTTTACTCTGCATTTTTTCTTGTGCAAAGATATAGTTAACTGTTTGCAAGTTTTGATGCTTACTAGGCTTAAGCTCAAGAGGGGGGAAGGACAATTGGTTAGAGCACAAAGTAATCGTCAACCAAGGAGGGCTAGAGAGCCATTAACTCCACCTTCTAATTTACCTCCAAGAGCCATAGAAGAAGCCTCAAGCATGTCTTCAAGAGAAGAAGAATTTCCTGAAGACATTGATCCCAAAGAAGAATAACGGGTATTCTGAAAGGTTTTCCTAGACATGACTGAGATGGTGAGGATAATCTACCAAGAAAGGAATGACAGGCTTATAGGAGAAGGGTCGAAACACCACAAGGAAGGAGAGGGTTCTTCAAGAGGAACGAAAAGTGATGACAAGTCAAAGAAAGGACATGGAGGAAATGGTGGTCCATCATCCCCATCTTCATCCTCTTCCTCTACATCGTCATCCTCAACTTTGGTGAATCAATCTCACAAGTACAAAACCACTAGTAAAAGTCCATTGTTAAAGCTTGATGTTAAATTTGAGTTTCCTACGTTTAATGGTGAAGTCAATGCAGAGAAACTTGACAATTGGATAAGACAGTTGGAAGTTTATTTGAGGATACAAAACCTTCATGAAAACGACACCAAGATTCAATTAGCCTCTTTGAGAATGGAGGGAGCAGCATTGGTATGGTGGGAATCCAAAACCAAGAATGAAATTAAAAACATGGTAAGATCACTTTATTATGGGCTAAATTTATTTCTGCAATTAAACAGCAATTTTATCCATTAGCTCATTTACAAAAGGCTATCATGAATTGGAAAAGTTTTAGACAACTTAAGGGGAAAAATGTACAATATTACACCCAAGGGTTTAGATGAAGGGCTCTTTTTTTAGGAATTGATTTGCATAGCCAAGATACTTTGTCAAAATATATAGGTGGTTTACACATCTATCTTATACATAATATCCTTATGTTCAATCCTACTAGTCTAGACGAGTTTTTTCTCCAAGCCACGCATTTAGAGGCTAGAGGTAAACAATCTTTTGATGGGAGTGAGGATATGGAATTTAAAGGAAAAGGGAGAAAAAGAAATGAAAACTATAGGAAAGAAAAAGGAAAATTATTTTGTAAAAATTATTCCAAAACAAGCCACGATGAAGACCATTTCTGGAAACTTCATCCGGAGTTGAAGCCAGAAAAATTCAAAACCAAAGATAAGGCCAAAGAAAAAGGAAAAATAGTTGCAATAGCTGAACAAGACTTAGGGTTTGAATCAGGGGATGAAACTAAAATCTTTGGCACTAAAGAACATAAAGGGGAAAGAGATTGTAAATGAAACAAATCCCAGTTCTATCACTTTAAACTGTCACATAGAAGCTCCAAATGAAGAGAGGAGGATAGAGTTGTTTCATGTGAGGATAATTTCCAAACACACAAAGATAGAGACACTATTTGACAATGGGTCTCAAGCAAACGTCATCTCAGAAGACTTAGTAAAGAAGATGAAACTTGAGACCATTCCACATCCAAAGCCATATCCACTTGGTTGGACTTGCAAGGATGCTAATTTACAAGTTTCAAGGAAGTGCATGTTGCGCTTCACCATAACATCTCATTATGTTGACATGGTTGAATTAGATGTGGTACCGCTTGACATTACAGGTGTGGTGTTGGGTAGTCCGTAATTATATGACAGAAAATTGATCTTCCATCTCCATGAGAACAAGTATCATCTACTCAAGGATGGCAAGGAGTTTATTGTGAGAGCACATCAGAAGAAGCTAGAATCTTCTTTAGTGAATGCAGGGTAATTGAAAAGGCTTGTCAATGCAATTCAAAATTTGACTTTGTTGATGATTAAGCAAAAATATTTTGTACATAATCCTTTTCATCTTATTGCTGATATAAATGATGATATGTTTTAGTCTGAAAATAGGTCATCTTTGGAAGAAGATGACAAGGTGTTGCACAAAGTGTCTTTGGTGTCGATCGGTGCAGAGAACAAAGTGTCCGTGCAAAGTGGTGCAAGAATACAAGAAAGGGAAAAGCATGCAAGAAAAGAGGACACAAAGTCCAGCATGGATCAATGTTGGTTTCAGAATGGCAAGTTAGTATGGCGAGAAAACTTGGTCAGGAATTGACACAAGTACATGGCTCATTCGGAAAAAATTCAACATAAAGATAGTTGGCAAGGTGAATTTTATTTTTAGTTTCCTTGGAAGGTAGACCATTGTAGGAACAATATGATTTCTGCAAATTTTAGTTGTTGTTTTGAAAATTTCAAAAATTTGCATCATGACATAGTCAAGGTTAGCAACAGTCGGTCAACAAATTCAAGGAATAATTTATCTTTTTATGAGAAGCTCAATTTGATGAAGTCGGGGAAATTTCAGTGGTTCAAGGTTGGAAGAGTTGAGAATCAGTCTCCTCATCTTCATTTTTTGTAATTCAGAGAGCTTTTGGGGTCCAAAAGCTTCCCATTGGGGAGGTGTGATCAGGAGATCATGTCCAAGATGAAAAAAATGCTCAAAAATGGAAATGCTTAGAAATGGTTGTAGTTTGAATGATCGGAAAGGTCTTGTTAAAAGACAGGAATTTGGAGGTCTAAAATGGGCCTCATAAGAAAAATGTACAACAAAAATAAACTTTATAACAACCAATAGGATTCAAGATGATGATGTCATCCATAATGGATGATTCACCATTTTTGGAGTAAAAAAGTAAAAATATTAAAAAATAATAAAATAATAAAACTACTTTTTCAACTCGTATTTTAAACTTATCTCACTAATTTTTTACTCAAATTGCGAGTGGGAGTACTCGTTGGATGCATAATTTCATTCCTCATCCAAGGAGTACCCATGTTGCATACTTTCGATGAACCCTTCTACACGAAAAATGGGAAATACATGAAAAACATCATTGTAATCATGTTTTTTTATGTATTTCTCATTTTTCGTGTAGTAGGACCCATCGAAAGTATGCAACATGGGTACTCCTTGGATGGGGAATTAAATTCCGTATCCAACGAGTACTCCCGCTCGAAATTTGAGTAAAAACTTTGGGAGATAAGTTGAAAATATGAATTGAAAAAGTAGTTTTTTCATTTTTCCCTCTAAAATTTGATGATATCATCAAATCTTATTTGATTTTTTCCACTATTATTTTATAATTTCCTTAGGAGGCCCATTTTAGACCTCAAAATTCCCCTAATGTGATTTTGGCACCATGAACGGGACTCAGATCCGATGTCGTATGTGAAAGTTATGAAGGTTTGAAGCCTCCAGTAAACTCCATTTTTCAGTTGACCAAAGTTGACTTTTGAATTTGAAAAAAATTTAAAAAAGAATATTCCATAGGGGCAAATGGGAATTCGACAAGTGGCATTTGTTAACTGATCAATGGTTTGACATTGTTTAAGTGGACCAATAGCAGGCCGCCACGTGGCAGGCCCGGAGGCGACCACATGGCCCATGAACAGTTGTTCAAAATTTTATGGAGGCCCGGGGTTTCGAACTCACGACCTCCCCTATATAAAGCCAGTGCCCTATCGGCCCGCCTGCAGATGTTTCTTAACATATGAAGTTCAAACGATTTATTTAAGTTTTAAATCAAATTGAGTTGGGTAGCAAAGGGGGTGTTAGGTCCCTATATTACTAGTATAGTCCCTTATTGTTGTTAGTGTAACCCCATTATTGTTATTATTGTACCCTTGTAACCCCCATATTGTTATTATTGTGCCCTTAAATTATTATTGTTAGGTTGGCTAGGATTACATTGTGGCCCCATGGACTCCTATATATAGAAAGGAGGTTTTGTAATTTGAATCATCCAAGAATTTTTCATTCATGTAATGTATTGGAGGTTGCCCCTCGAAGTGGCTTATTTCTAAGGTGTTGATATCTCTTTTCTTCTATTTTTGGAGCTGGTTTCACAACATTTGGTATCAGAGCTTTGGATTCTAGGGTTTCGCTGCCCCAAACAGGTCATCGTGGCATTTTCGCTATAAAATTTTTTCTACGAAGGTTCAAAAGCTAAAATTTTGCCAGTATGAAGCCAAAATCCTGAGGAAAATCTTCGCAAATTTTTAGAGCTTGATTCACAATATTTTCGGAGATATTATCTGTGGAAGTTAGGGATTTTTGCAGGCTCCTGAATTTAACCTAAACAGGTCATCGCAGAATTTTCACTATAACTTTTTTTCTATGAAGTTTCTGAAGCTGAACGTTTTAGAGAGCGAAGCTGAAATCTTGAGGAACATTTTCAAAAAATTTCAGAGCTTGGTTCGCAATATTTTCGGAGATATTATTTGTGGAAGTTAGGTCTTTTTCAGGCTCCTAAATTTCATCTCAAAGAGGTTATCGTGGGAAAATATTCATAAATATTTCTTTGAGCGTCGGATTGGAATGCTATAAAAAGTGGCCATAAGTGCATGGACTTTAGTTTCTTTTCTATCAATTTCATAGCCAAAGGAAAAAACAGTGACACATGGCAAGTCGTAAAAGTTCGCTATACTGAACTAGTCCATAATTGGGTCATTGTGGGAGATTGGACATAACTTTGCCTTGAAGAATCAAAATCAGGTCAGACCTGTGGCATTCGAAAGAAGATTCAGAGGGTTACTTCAGGGCCAAATTTCAGATATTTAAGATCTGAAATAATAGAGATAATTCAATTTCAATATCGAGCTCCTCAAAATCAAGAAAACGGTGTGTATTGTTTTTTTCGAAGTGCATAAGTCTTGTTTGAAAAATCAGTTCTAGTTGATTCCAAAGGCCTATTGAGAATAGCTATCAGTATTGGGTTCTAAAATTCCTCCTAAAAAGAATTCAACACCCATTAAGCCTTCATAAGGCTCTACTATGACTCATGAAGATGAAGAAATGCAACATGAGATATCAAAAGTCCATGAGCAAGTGCACCAAATTTCACTATCGTAAAGAGCAACAAAAAATGAAATGGATGGTTTGAAGAAAGGCGTGGAAGCTAAGATGAATGGTTTGGAAGCTAAGATGGATGGCATGGGATTTGGCATTAAAGCTAAGATGGATGACATGGAAGCTAATATCGATGAAAAAATGGAAAACATGAAGAATGATCTAAAAGTAGACATGGAAGGCTTGACAAAGTTGATACAACAAATGTTTCCTATTGGTGAAAAAATAGTATAGGAAACTCATGATGAGAACAAAATAAATGCTAATCGTGATTTCATAAACTCTAATGTTGGTGGGAAGAACAACTATATTCCAAAGATGGATATGAGGAAGTTTGATGGCAAGGATCCCGTAACATGGATACTACAGATGGAGCAATATTTTGATCTCAATAATGTGCAAAACATAGTACAAAAAGTACATATTAGAACTTTACATCTAGAAAAAAATAAATTTTTATGGTATCGATGGCTTTTCTCCCGTAAAAAAATTGTCACTTGGTCGATTTTTCGGAGGAAATGATAGGACATTATGAGGATACAGATAGAAACACGTTCTTTAGCCAATTGATAAATCTCAAACAAAAGGGTTTAATGGGGGAGCACATTGAGGACTTCCAAAAATTTAATATAAGGGTAACTGATATTCCAAAGGAGCATAGGATTGATCTCTTCATAGGTACTTTAAAGGATAACATCCAACATGAAGTTCATGTTTTGGAACTTGATTCATTGGAGAAGGCATTCAGGTTGGCAAGAAAAATTGAATGTAAAATTATGGTGACAAGGAAGCCTACCACTCACTTCTATAAAGAGGGAAGTGTTGCTACTCCTAGATTTCAACAATCTACAAGGTTGACACCACAAAAATTGGAAGAAAAAAGAGAAAAAGGGCTTTGCTACAGTTGTGATAGAAAATACACTAAAGTTCATAAGTGTGCTGAGAAGAAATTATTTTACATAGATTGTGAAGAGGAAGAAGAAAATGAAAAAGAGGAGGATATACACCAGGAACAAACCCTAGAAGAGGAAGAAATGATTCCAACCATATTGTGTAATGCATTGGCAGGAATTACCACTCCTCAAACTCTCAAGATAGAAGTGCATATCAAGAAGAAAAAGGTAATAGTGTTGATTGATTCAGGTAGTACCCATAATTTTGTTCATTGTAAGGTAGCCAAGGAATTGAATCGTTTCCTATACCCAGCACCAGAATGTCAAGTGATGGTTGCAAATGGAGGAACTATAAATTTCTCTGGAAAATGCCATAATATCAAGCTATCCATGGGGGAATATGTATTGAATATTCCAATGCTTTCCATCCCAATGGGAGGTGCTGATGTCGTACTAGGAGTACAATGGTTACAATCTTTGGGGACGGTAGCTTTTAATTTTCAAGAACTTTTCTTGAAATTTTTTTCGAAAGGAAAGGAAATTGAATTATGGGGTATCACAAGGAAGCCAGGAAAGATAATAAGCTCTAATGTCATGACAAAGCTTCTGAAGAAAGAACAATGAGGCGTAATTGCATAATTATGCTCACTAAGTTTTGATGTAGGAGACTAGGCATTTTTATGGCTACAACCATACAAAAAAATTTCCCTCAAGCAAGCTAAGAAGGATAATAAATTATCGCCAAAGTACTATGGTCCTTACAAGGTGTTGCAAAATATTGGTACTATGGCATACAAATTGGAGCTTCCTGCTTCTTTACGAGTGCATCCAATTTTCCATGTTTCATGCTGGTACAGGTAGTGAAAATCTTCTTACTAAAAATATTTCCAAGAGTTTTGAAAGAGAAGAAAATTAGCAGGTTGAAACTCGTAGTATTACAAAACCAGACTCACAATATGAATTCCATCTATCAAAGTATCTCATCAAGTGGAAGAACTTACCCACTGAAGATTCTACATGGGAGGATGAGAATTTTATATAGAAGCACCCAGAGCTACTCAAGCGTTGAGGAGCTCAATTTTTTGAAGGAGAGGGGCATGTTAGGTCCCTATATTACTAGTATAGTCCCTTATTGTTGTTAGTGTAACCCCATTAGTGTTATTATTGTACCCTTGTAACCCCCATATTGTTGTTATTGTGCCCTTAAATTATTATTGTTAGGTTGGATAGGATTACATTGTGGCCCCATGGACTCCTATATATAAAAAGGAGGTTTTGTAATTTGAATCATCCAAGAATTGTTCATTCATGTAATGTATTGGAGGTTTCCCCCTTGAAGTGGCTTATCTCTAAGGCTTTGATATTTCTTTTCTTCTATTTTTGGAGCTGGTTTCACAACAGGGGGCCAGCCCCTAAGGGCCAGACCCCATACACCATAGAACCCACTTCCCGTGACCAAAGTTCTAGACCTGGCAGTCATGGGAACATAAGATTTCAACGGTTCCATATGCCATGTGACATTGCAGAGTGAAATTTGTGGTAACGGTTTCAAAACCGTTAAGGCCATGGTTAAGCTGGAGGTTTAAACAGAGGCGGTCACATGTGACCACATAAATGCATCCCTCTCCAACATTTATGATAACTGCTACTAGTTCCGCCAATTTGGGCGCACTCCACCAAATCTAGCCTTTGTGCCATTTTTAGCGTGCTAACTAGAGTTGTCCCACATTTGGTGGGGTTTTCTAGTGACATTGGGTAGTTTTCTTTGGGAGGTCATAACTTCCTCATTATTGAACCAAATTGGATGAAATTTTAGTCAATTTTGGGTTTCTTCGACCTTTTAGAGTGTTTGGGACAGGTTGGAAAGTGAACAGAGGTGTTCTTCAGCCATTTTTGTTTCAGGGAAGAGGAAAGAGCCATCAGGGCCATCAGGGAGATGGAGATGTATTGGGTTGTACTTCACTATTTGAGCTGGAAAAAAAAGCCATTTTTAGCTTATTTCTATCTTCTGAAGTCAAATTCACGGCTTGTTTTTCCTGTTTAGGCATATTTTTCATTGTGTAACCATTTTTAAGAAAATTAATAGAGCAAGGACATGTCATTGGGGAGCCTTGGACCGACAGATGTAGCCCAGGAGGGGTGAACAACCTCATCAGTTTGTTGTGTTATGTTATGGTGAATTTTCTTGTTGTGTATTTCTACTGTGATATATTAAACAGTAAATTTAATTAACAAATCCTCACACATAAAACCCAGAAACATTACCAAAACTTCTTTCTTTAAATTTCAAGTCATGGAGAACACTTTTCACATTAAATTAAATGGAAATGGATACTTTGCATAACAGTACAAATAGTTCCATTTTCAGATCAATGAAAACCTAGTTATTTTCTTTCAATATGGAGCATATTATCTAAAGATCATTATATCTTCGTCTTTTAAAGTTGTGGTCTTTATAAATATATCCGTCAAATATTCCTATAGGTTTTTAATATATGGGTGTTCCGTCCTAGGAGGTTTTGAAAAGGAAAGCTCTTATGAGCACTCATTATGAGTTTCAATTAATAGGAGAAAGTTATTAAATGGAAATATTCTGAATGCATGGGGCTCTTGTGATGAGGCCTTCATTTGAATACTTCCTTGATTATGAGCCCTTAATAAATAGTTTTCCATGACTCTAATTATGCTACCAAAAAAGACCAGTAATGTGAAGGAGGGAGTCACTTTGCCATTTAGGTGATGTTTTAATTTATCAATGTTTCTTGTTGGAGGTCCATCACTTTCTTCATTTTTATGTTCTTTTTTGAACTGTGAAATTGTCTTCCATCGAAAGTTGTGATATCTATGATAAGGATTAAAATTTAGTAAATGAAAATGTCATCTTGATTGAATCTAAACTTTGATATGAAATTTAAATTATAAAATTAATACAATAGAATTTATGGACTCTATGAGTAGAAGATACCATAAACATACAAAAATCTTTATTTTGCATGTCCATTGTAAAGAGAAACTATCACAGAGTCCACATGAATCTAATGCATTTAATATTTTCGAAAAACATGAGAATAAATGAATGGAATAACAAATTTCCCCATCTTCATATATTGTGGTTTTTCTCCATTGCCTAATTCTTGGTAACATATTTTAATTTGGAGTAGCATATATGAAGATAAGCTAGTTCAATTTCATCCACCTTTTCAACAATTTAACAAAGTTTGAATTTTTGAGAAGTGGCTGAGAGAATAATGTTATTCAATGGTGTTGGTTGTGATATCACCTTCTTCATTTAAAGACTTTTGGATATGAGTCTTCAAAACTGATATGGCTTGGAACTCTAAATCTTCCACCAAAAATCGTAGAAGTCAAGGGCAGGACATTTCATATCATTCCTAGTAACTGGTGATGGAATTTTATCACAATATTTTATGTTTCTATAATTCGTGTTCTAATAAATAGACCAAAGGTCCCATGTCTCCTTTTTTGTCTTTAATTTATTCTATTAATTACATTTTATCTTAATTTGCTAATCATCTATAATTTCTCTTTAAACAATCATAATAGTTTCTAAGACTTTACTATTTGAATATATTTAGAGATCGAAATTGAATTACTTGAAGAATGGTTTAAAATTACATGTTACAAGAGTTGAATTATTTCTGCCACATTTCATAAACCCCTTATCCTCATATCTCATATTCGCTTCCATAAAGGACCTAATGGAATTATGAATTTCCTGAAGTACATTTGTTGGCCACATCAATGACCTAGCAATTTAACCAAATTTGAAATGAGATGATGTTTCTCTAAATTCACCATTTGTAAATGATTACAAGATTTTTCCTGATCTAGGTGGATATTGGTGGCCACCCACCTATTCCATTTGGACTCGCACCATCAATTCTTTCAGTTTCAACATAGATTACTATTTTTAGAAAATTTTCAGGTCATGAACTTTCGGAGCCATTTTGAGGCCATAATGATCTAGGTGGATATTGGTGGCCACCCACCTATTCCATTTGAACCCCCATCATCGGTCTTTCAGTTTTTTAGTTTCAGCACAACTTACTATTTTTAGCAACTTTTCAGGTCCTGAACTCTCGGAGCCATTTTAAGGCCCCAAATGAAGTTTTTTGGGAACATAGAGAGCCACATGGGTCCATGGATTGATGTTTCTCACTCAAAATTTGTAGTCCTCTGATAGATATTTCTAACGAGGTATTGAGTGTGTCAAACATATATTGTATGCCAAAGTTACGTCCCCGGGAATATTGATGTACCAATTTACCCAAACGGGGCCCATAGTTTTGGTGCTTCATCTCCTAGGGTTAGGTTTTTGGATGTTTAGGGTTTTATATTGTTTCTCAACAATAAATAGGACTTAGAGCCTCATTATAACACAGTTCAGAGGCCTGTAGCCTCCACGTCTCTTCTCAGAAATAAGCTACCAACGCCCTAGCTAGTTTATTTCCATTATGTCTGTAAGCATATTTCTGTTATTTGATATTAATGAAATGAAGTATTATTCCTGTTGCATCTTTGTGTTTATTTATATTTCTGTATTATATTGTGTTCCTACATAAATTCGGATCAGTGGTATCAGAGCGGTCTGCTCTTTCTCTATTTTTCTTTGCATGTCCCCAACGAGGTCAAGGTATAAGGATTTAGGGCTCGATCGGGTTGAACCCTTGCAAGATCAGCCTTGCAAACCCCGACGACCTCCCATGGTGAAAGAAAAGAAAAATGAGGGCCTATCAAAATATTTCTCGAGGAGGGCCTAGAGACAAAGGAACGCGATGATGGATAACTTTGCTTAGATCCTTCAATGGCTTCCCACCTACAACACATATGCATCCAACAACCACTCTGGAGGCACCGCTCCCTTCAAGATATAGGTAAACTTTGAAATTCATGTATTTGAAGGCGAGATAGATGCATATTTCGTAGATATATGGTTTAATTTTCTAAAAGGCTATTTCTTGTTCCATGATTTCTCTGACTGAGAAAAGATTATTTTTTCACTCCTCAAAGCCGCACTCCATATCAAAGACTGGTGGGAAACCTACTGTGAGAAAAAGGACAGAGGGAACCCTCTCTGTTATCATATGCACCCACTTGGAATTCATTCTGAGACGACATCAAGGAACCATATTACCCCATGGGGAGCTATGAGGACCATGATATGCAACAAAGGTATCAAGATGTGCACAAACAGACGAATTTGTTCCATACCCTGTGCACAAATTTGGGTATTAAATATTCAGAGAGACATTTTGTGCTCAAGTACCAAAATTTTTTTCACAGACGCATTAAGGAGGAAATGGATTTCCTCGAAATTACCTCTCTTGGCACGACATATCGCTATGCCGCCAAGATCGAGCAAAAATTTAAGCAGAAGAAGTGAGACTTTGGATCTGCGAATCCAAAGCCAGGGAAAGGCACCCCCAAACCACAAAATAGGGGGTAGATCCAAAGCGAGGTGACTCAGAACACCACCAGAAATCCAAAGAAGGAAACGAGGAAGTGGTGTGAATTTCATAACAACCCCACTCACAACACAAACGAGTGTCAGGCCAAACAATTGTTGATGGCCGAACTGAAGGCACCCGACAGATGCATGTTCTGATCCTGAGCTAGAACTAGACAGGGGAGATGAAAAAGGGAAGCAGATCATTTATGCACACTCGAGTGCCATTTTCGCCACCACCAAGCTCCAGAGGAAGGATCCTGAGGATACAGAGGAGGGGGGGCACCTCTTCCATTCGCAGATGTGGGTGAAGGGTTCTCCACTGCAATTTCTTGTCGATAGAGTAAGCCAAAAGAACCTCATTTCAGTAGAGGTCGTGAAGAGGCTTAGCCTACTGACCAAACACACTCGCAGCCATATACTATCGGGTGGCTTCACCCAGGAAGAGATCTCCATGTCCGCCAACAGTGCTGCCTTCCGCACAACATCAAACCATTCACAAATAAGGTATTGTGTGATGTTGCTCCTCTTGATGTATTTTATGTATTATTGGGCCAACCATACTTGTGGAGGTGACATGGTGTGTATGATTCTAGGCCTCATTCTTTTGTTATTACTTTGGGAAATAAATTTCACAGGATACCAGAGGTAGTATCGCCTCTTGCCATCTCCTTGACTAGTGCAAAACAACGCAATAAGATTGTTTCCCAAACCAGGAAATTTATTTTCCTTACAACTCACTCATAGGGAAAGAAGAATATTGTGGCCACAGTCTTGAAACAGGGCTCCCTTACATGGCTGAAGCAGATGGAAAAAATCATGGAGGAATACGAGGACATTTTCTCCTCACCCATAGAGGTTCCTCTACACTGTCAGAACAAGCACTCCATTGATATGACCCTCAACACACCATCGCCTAATGTTACCATACCTCATGCGACTACACAAAAATAATCCACACATATATTGTCTCAGGAAACCAAATTTATTGAACGCATCCAGCACGTCTGCCAGCAGGTCCACGACATCCTGGACAAATCCAATACCAAGTTCTGTAGAATTTGCCTCTCATGGAGGAACTTAACACAATGGGGACCATTGCTTCCTAAGGAGAGATAAATGATCTAGGTGGATATTGGTGGCCACCCACCTATTCCATTTGGACTCGCACCATCAATTCTTTCATTTTTTTCAGTTTCAACACAACTTACTATTTTTAGCAGTTTTTCAGGTCATGAACTTCCGGAGCCGTTTTGAGGCCCTAATGATCTAGTTTGATATTGATGGCCACCCACCTATTCCATTTGAACCCCCACCATCGGTTCATTTATTTTTTCAGTTTCAGCATAACTTACTATTTTTAGCAGTTTTTCGGGTCTTGAATTTCTGGAGTCATTTTAAGGTGCTAAACGATGTTTTTTGGGAAAACCAAGAGCAACATGGGTCCATGGACCAATTTTTCACACTTAAAAGATCTATTCCTCGAATATATATTTCTAACGAGGTATTGAGCATGCCAAACATATATCGTATGCCAAAGTTACATCCCTGGGAATATTGATATACCAATTTACCCAAAGGGGGCTCATAGTTTTGGCGCTTCATCTCCTAGGGTTAGGTTTTTGGATGTTTAGGGTTTTCTGTTATTTCTCAACAATAAATAGGCCTTTGAGCCTCATTGTAACACAGTTCAACGTGTTGTAGCCGCCACATCTCTTCTTAGAGATAAGCTACCAGCGCCCTGACTAGTTTATTTCCATTATGTCTGTAAGCATATTTTTGTTATTTGATATTAATGAAATGAAGTATTATTTCCACTAAATAATTATGTTTATGTCTATTTCTATATTTTATTTCATTCCTGCATAAATCTGGATCATTTTCTATATTTAGTTTTGCATTTTTAGCTTCTCCATATGCATTGAAGATTGAAGAACAAAGATCATCCACCCTAAGGCTAATATATGAAAGTGTAGGCAATAGTTGATCCATGGCACCCAATTTAGAGTCAATGAATCATTTGTGTTTTTTCAACTTATTTTTTGGTGTCATCCCCACAAAAATTCCTTTTTAGTCATGTGCAGACATGTTTCTTAAACAAATCTTTCATCCCTAATAAGATTCATGAAAAATATCATTGATCGAACTACAATATCTTTCCCTTCCATAATTTCCAGATGTGCATTCGAGGATTTGTGCTCAATTGTATAATTTTTTTTTATCATGAGTAGGATGTTTATGTGAGTCACCATTATTGAGGCCATGTCATTGATCATTCCTTACCATTCAATTTGGGTTGCAATTATGAAACAAAGGAAATTATTTTCCTCACTCAATAGATAGGTCCATTATGGAATATTTTTGCCTCTATTATTGGGTCCTTAAATAATCAATAGATTCATCATCTCCATAGAACTTCATGTCTCAAATAGGGTTCAAACCTTAGTTCCATTTTTTGTATATCCTCTTCTCGATTAAGCTATCTATCCCAGAATGGAAAGCTGCCCCAAGTTGTTCAATTAGAGAGCAGATGAGATCATGGGGGGACAAATTTGAGATTTTTGTCAAATTATCTAACCCATTTTTAATTTCTAAGAGTATGTGCTAGAAATCGGTCTTTTTTCTATTGTACTAGCACTTCAATTTTGATAACCTTAAAAATCCTAGATAAAGGCAATTTCTCCCTATGAATCAAGGCCCATCTACAAAAGATTGTGTTATTTGTTCTCAAAAAACAATTAGGGAATATATTAGGCATTATGCACTTTATGTCTGAAAGAGATTTTGGTTCCCACATTTTTGTGTACCTAAATATTCAACTTCTGGGGTTGCATCCAGGTATTGTTAAAATGGCCACACCATCAAATACCATTGATATGTGTGAGATACCTGCCTAGGTCTTAAAGAAAGTTTCCATAGTTTTTTAGGTCTGTAATTCCCTTTTCTTTATTTGTTTCTTTAGAGTAGAGCATCATTTTAAGTATTGATACTGATAGTCCCTCCACACCCATTTTTTTATAGAAATTTTCAATTTGAATGTTTTTCTCAATGTAAAATAAATCATAAATACATCATTCCACTCTCCACCCTAGGAAATTTTTTATTAAGATAAATTCAAACATAGTTGCAAATTTTTTGCAAATTTATAAGAGTTGGGTTCCAAAATATAGTAATTTGCTTCCAATTTAATTTAATAGAAAAATAAAAAGAGGAAGAAAGTATAGAAAAAAATTTCAATGCATATTTTCTCAATTTTTTTTACTCGTATAGAGTGTTGGAAATTGAAACATTAATGGTATATAGAGACTAAACAATAGCATATAGTGAAACTATCAAAATATATAAAAACAATAGAAGAATGAAATCCATCCAAGCATTCATATATAATATATGGCAGCACAAAGTGAAACTACCAAAATGTGTAGAAAAAATAGAAGAATGAAAGTCATCTGGGCATTCATATTTGATTTGTTAAGGAACAACGAAGTAGTAGAAGAAATAAAAGAAAATATAGAGCATGACAACAAACCCATACACAAGAATACAAGTAACACTACTTGGTGGGGTGCGAGGTGGTTAACCCTGCCATAATAATCCCCTAAGTTGAAGAGGCCAAGAATGAAAGAAAATGAGAACTATCTAACCCTGAGACCATTTCCTATGGATAACAAACCTACCATAAAGAAGCTTGAAAAAAAAATAAGAAGAAGAGAATCCAACGCAATATAAACATAATTGAGCAACCAAAAACAAAATAGAGTCAAAGATTACTTTATTGCTTTTGGTCACCATCAAAATAGCATTCAGGAATCACTCAAATGAAACAAACCACAAATAATTAATAGAGTCATTAAAGACTATATTTGGAGAAGCCATGGTCGTAGACCATCGTCCTCTTGGTTACAGAGTAGAGTGACGACAAACAAAAAATAAAATGGAAATAAAAATGAGTTTAAAACAATGGTAGCATAACCTTTTCCTTTTCGTGCAAACCCTAAGTCTTCAAACCATTGGATCACTCTGGATGATCCCTATCTCTCTACCCTACATCACATGATGAGGAGTGAAGTGGAGGTACACATCTTGGATCACATTATAACTGTCATAAATGAAGGAGTAAATGGATTCAACTGATAGTTTAGATATAAGGTGGATCCAATGGTGGAGAACATTTGAATCATATAACATTAGATCATATAGATCATAGTGAAGACATCAAAGACAAGAGGGGAGTTCATCTCAAAGGGAATGTCTTACAATGTAAAAATTAATTATTTATAAAATATTTAAAATATGTTGTGATCACGTACTAAAAAATATGCTTAAAATGAAAGTTTTTGGAATGGTGTGGAACTTGAATGACCGCGTATATATCGTTGTTCTAATCCGATGAAACTCGTTTAGCATAAAACTGACATCGTATGCTCTGGGAAATGCGTTTGGTTCATTTTCCCAAACTGATGATTTTTTCAAAAAAAATGATAGCTGAATGTATATTTTGGGCCAGTAGTAGGCTTCCATGTGGCCTCTTCTGGTTGGTTAAAAGTTAGTTTTTTTTGGCCAATAAGGCCTTGCCACTTGTAAGAATCTTATTTGTTATGGTTTTGTGAATATCTATTGGTTGGGTTGATGGGCAACCACATGTTGCCACGTGGCCCAACCAAAGGCCACCACATGGTAGCACGGGGGACACCAAAATTGGCTTAAGGTTGAGCTGCACCACTAGAGGGATTCAAAACCATGACCACATTTCAACGCCACTCCCTAACCAACCGAGCCATGATGTTACTTATTAAAAATATGGGAGAAAACATTACAAAAAGTGCATATAATGGAGGTTTGAGGGTAAGGGGCCAGGGCTTAGCCCCAACCCGCCCATATCATATGCCATGCGACCATCCACTGTGACTGGGAGTGCGAAGGTAGGACACCACCCTAACTACCAATGTGACTGCTACCGGATCTGATTGCCGACAATTAGGATAACCATCGCTTTTTTTAATTAAAAAATATTTTTAATAAAACGTTGATATAGGTGTTAATTTGGGTTTAAGGCCTAATTAGGAAAATTAATGATTCAACAATTTTCCAGGATTTCCGCCAAAATGGCGCTCAATTAGCCAAAAACTAGGCGAAATTGTAGGACTGATTCAAATTTTAGGGAAATTGTGGCATGGTTAGTAGAAAAACTAGGTAGGCTCATAACTTCATCAGTTTTTGACCAATTTTGGATAAAAAAGATGCTAGACAAGAATTTTTGGGTATCCTAAAGCTGATGTAATGGGTTTTGAAGCCATTTGAGCATTGTAAATGTACGCAATCACCATTTTGAGGATAATGAAAGAGGGCCAAGCCATTGGAAGTTGGACCAAGGAGACTTAGCCCAAGAGAGGTGAACTCCTTCATCATTTTTTGTGTTGTGGTTATTCTTATGGTGTATTTTTCTATTTTTTTGTATATTTCAGAGTTTATTTTCATGATTTGTGTTTAAAAATTAACATTAAATCTCTCAAAAACCCAATTTCAAGACTTTCAATTTACAAACCCTCAAGCACATTTACATTAAGATCTCATACATATAAAACTTGGTATCAGAGATTAGGTTTTCTTGTTGCTGTGAGGATTTAATTGTTTACAAATGTATGTGATTCTTACAAGGTTGAAGCCTAAGAGAGGAGAAGGGAAGCTTGTGGTTGCAATTCCTCAAGTTAGGTAAAGGACAAGGAGAGCAAGTTTGCCACAATCTCGCCGAAAAATTCTTACTCAAATTGCAGTTGAAGCTTCAGCAAGTATGTCACATGAAGGAGAGCCTGACAATATCTCAAGGGATGAAAAATCCTTCAGGAAATCATTATTTGATATGAAAATAATGGGGAAGTTCTCTATGAGGAGAGAAGCACAAGGATGCAAGGTGAGAGGTCCAACATTCCAAAGGGAGATAAGTATTCAAAAGGAGAAGAAGGAGATGGATACAAGCCTCCAAAAGGTAATGGGAATGGTGAAAAAACACCTTTGACACCACCATTCACCTCACCACCATATTCACCATCATCTTCTTCCACAACAAGCCCTTCACAAACACCTCCACAATCTCCAAAAAATCATGGTAAAAATCCATTTTTGAAGCTTGACATTAATTTTGATTTGCCTATGTATGATGGAGCGATAGATTTTGAAAGATTAGAAAATGGGTTACGTCAGCTTGAAGTGTATTTTAGGATACAAAGAATGAAGGATGATGACACAAAAATTCAGATTGCTACATGAATATTGGAAAGTGCAGCTCTTATTTGGTGGGAAGAAAAAACTCAAGAGGACGTAAAGAAAAATGGTAAGGTCTTAACATCTTGGAATGATTTTTTTCTTCCTTAAGGAGAAAATTTTATCCATTAGAATACATGTAAAAGGCTATAATGGACTAGAAAAAGTTTAGTCAAGGTAAAGGACAAAGTGTGTAAAGCTATACTCAAGAGTTTAGGAGAAGAGCACTAATTTTGGGTGTAGATTTGACATATCAAGAAACTTTGTTAAAGTACATAGGAGGTTTGCATAGTTAGCTAAGACATGCTATTCTCATGTTTAATCCTTCAAATTTAGATGAAGTATGTGTACAGGCCACACATCTAGAGGAAAGATAGAAACATGTTTTAGAGGAGACAAGTTAGGATACCTTTGAGCCTGAAGATAAAGGAAGGGGTAAGTTGAAGTTCAAGGGAAAAGGTAAGAAGGATGCTTCCATCAATATGGAGAAAGAAAAACTCACATGAAAACACTATTCCAAAGATGGGCATGATGAATTTCATTCCTGGAAACTTCATCCAAAGATGAGACCCAACAAGCTTAAAAATAAGGAGAAGGAGAAGATAACTGCAAAAATAACACATGAATTAAGTTCTGATTCCAGAGATGAAAAAAATATCACCAGAATGGGTTTGAAAGGTAAGGACATTGCAAGTACTAGTTCTTCGAGTTGTCTCAATAGTACTCAATATGATGAAACAATAATTGAACTTTTCCATGTTAGAGTTATTTCAAAGCATACCATGATTGGCACCCTATTTAATAGTGGTTCACAAGAAAACATTATTTCTGAGACTTAGTCAAGAAGTTGAATTTAGAAACCATTACTAATCCAAGACCTTATCCTTTAGGTTGGATATGTAAGAATGAAAATTTACAGGTGACGAGGAATTCCATACTTAGATTTGCAACCAATGCAAACTTTCTTGATGAAGTTGAACTTGATGTTGTCCCGCTTGATATTTATGGTATTGTTTTGGTTTGCCCATATCTTTATGATAGGAGAGAAATATTTCATCACCATGAGAATAAGTATCACTTGTTCAAGAATGGGATTGAGTATATTTTTTGAGTGCATAATAAGAAGGTGAGTTTGTCTCTTATGCATGTTGGACAAATGAAGAGAATTGTGAATGGTAGACAAAAAATTTCTTTGTTAATGTTCAAGCATGAAGATGTTGTAAATGAGGCCTTTCAAGGTGATGCATCAAATGAAAATTCTGATTTCATTGAGGTTTCTAATGGTTGTAATAATATTTTTAAGGAGTATAAGATGTTTCCTTTCAAAAGAGGTCAACAAGATGTGGTAAAATTGTAGAAGCATGCATCATTTTTGAGCAGTTATGTGAAAAAAATGTTGGTGCAAGAGAGTGCAAAGATCAAAGAGAAAGCACCAAAGTAATTTGGCAAAGAGGGCATTGGGTTCAAAATTTCTTCTTCTGGGTTTCATAATATGTTGTCTTTGAAATGGGATGTTGCATGGCGATGGAGATCACATATGGTCAAGAGTCAATCCAAGCACAAGGAAAGACAAGCTAAAAATTGTCATGCCGACAGTGTTTGAGGTGAGAATAAATTCAAGTGGTTTAAGTTTCCTTTTATTGACTACTGAGGATGGAGCATGTTTTTTTCTTCCAGGACAATTTGATGTTTTGAAAATTCTGGGAAATTGTAGCAGGATGGTATCTACAACAGCAAGACAAGGTCTCTAGAATCAAGGAAAAATATCAATTTTCATGAAAATCTCAAATTGTTGAATTTATGAAAATTCCAGTGGATTGAGACTAGAAGGATGAGGGGGTTGTACCCTCATCCAAATATTAAGTAATGAAAGATATTTTGGGGTCCAAAAGCTTCTAGTGGGGAGGTATTATCAGGTGCTCAAAAATTAAAGTTATTGGAATGGTTTGGAACCTAAAAGATCGTGTAGATCTCTTCATTCTGAATCCATCGCAACTCGTTTCAAGGAAAACCGACACCATATGCTCCCGGAAACGCGTTCTATTTGTTTTCCCAAACATATGATTTTTTCAAAAAAATGACAGCTGACTATGTACTTTGGGCGAGTGGAAAGCTACCACGTGGCCTCTTCTGGTTGGTTGAAATTTATTTTTTTTAGGTTAATAAGGCCTCGCCACTTGTCTGAATCTTATTGGTTGTGGTTTGGTGAATTTCTATTGGTTGGTTTGGTGACCAGCCACATGTTGCCACATAGCCTAACTAAAGGCTTCCACGTGGTAGAACAAGGGCCACCAAATTGGTTTAAGGTTGAACTGCACCACTAGAGGGATTTGAAACCATGACCATAGTTCAAATAGCGCCATGCCCTAACCAAGCGGGCCACGATGTTACTTATTAAAACTATGGGCAGAAACATTATAAAAAGTGCATATAGAATAGGTTTGGGGGTAAGGGGCTGAGGCTAAGATCATATGCCATACGACCATCCAACGTGACTGGGGGTGCATAATTAGGTGGTCACCCTAACTGAAAATGTGACCACTAATGGATATGACTGCCAATGGTTAGGATAACCATCACAATTTTTTTAATTAAAACATATTTTTAATAAACTGCCGATTATGGTGCTAATTCAGGTTTAAGGCGTCAATAGGAAAATTATTGATCCAACAATTTCGCCTGGATTTTTTCCAAAATGGCGCTCAGTTAGCTGAAAACAAGGCGAAATTGTAGGACTGGTTTGGATTTTGGGGAAATTGTGGTGCAGTTAGCAGCAAAAATAGGGAGGCTCATAACTTCTTTAGTTTTTTACCAATTTTGGATCAGAAAGAGGCTAGACAAGAATTTTTGGGTATTCTGAAGCTGATGGAACATGTTTTGAAGCCATTTGAGCACTGTAAATGTTTGTAATCACAATTTTGAGCATAATGAAAGAGGGACAAGCCATTGGAAGCTTGACCAAAGCGATGTAGCCTAGGAAGGGTGAACTCCTTCATCATTTGATGTGTTATGGTTATTCTTATGGTGTATTTGTCTCTTGTTACTGTATATTTCAAACTATATTTTCATGCTTTATGTGTTTAAAAATTAACATAAAATATCTCAAAAACTCAATTTCAACACTTGTAATTTACAAACCCTCAAGCACATTTACATTAATATATCATATCGATCATGTCGACATACAATATTTCTTACATTACACCTAACGCTTACACATCTCTTCCATACTGGGCTGTAGAGTGCCTCTTAGTGTAATTATCAAATATTATTTTAGTTTTTACTAACTACAATTGACATTAGCATATAATTCTATTCTCAATATATGTATTTTTAAGGTTTGTTAGAGATGTGTATTAATTCTTAACAATAATATAGAATGTTCCTCCTGTGGCTATTAGTTTTCCCCTAGGAAAACCAGACCAATAACACAAGATTATTACCTTCGGTCATATAATCGAACCATAATTAATCACACAGTCACATAAACTTAAAATTCTGATAAAACATCAAAAGTTCTTATGAGATTTAGACCTGCAATTATCCTTGATGGTGCCCTTGCTATTCATAGAAAAATATCTAACAATTAGGAATCTAATCATTTAACTAATTGAAGAAACTACTTGAATGGGGTAAGGAACCTTTGCATTCTCTTCAAAGTTGGAGAATTCTAAGTCATATATCTTCATTGTCAACATAGATACTTTGGGGTTTAGTTTCTTTAGTAGAATCAATGTTGGGAATCACAATTGTTGTTAGACCAAACCCTGTAGGTGTTATTCAATGATCACATCGCAAGAGATAAGGACCCACGAGAGGCGGTTAGTCCGTGTCACGAAACACACGGGGAGTGTTGGTTTATCCAATTTCAAAAAATCTTGCCCCCCCAATGCGAGCATGGTGTGTATCGAACTTGTGACCTATGCTCTGATACCACTTGTTGGGAATCACTATTTCAGTTACACCA
The DNA here is from genome assembly GCA_034641835.2 of Pinus albicaulis. NCBI lineage: Eukaryota > Viridiplantae > Streptophyta > Pinopsida > Pinales > Pinaceae > Pinus > Pinus albicaulis. The sequence goes on along the minus strand of CM076583.1, from coordinate 463,765,888 downwards.
AAACCCGCAAGTGTTAGTCAATGATCACATTGCCAGAGATAAGGATTCACAAGAGGCGGTTAGTCCATTTCACGAAACACGCGGGGAGTGTTGGTTTATCCGATGTCCAAAAATTATTGAAGGTTTTAACCCTATACAAAAATTACCTACAAACAAATTCTTAACTTACAGAAAACTAAACAATGGTGAGAACATAAAACATAAAAAAATATACACAAATATTTTCCCCTGGATCCCAAAACCGCGAGTACTAGATTTATTTTTCATTATATTATTTTCAATGTTATGATGCATATATATACTTCTCGAAGCATTCATAAACCCCAATTCACTAACCCTGGATTAGAAGATAACCATTGTTCCCTTGACCTGATCTACAAAATACCATGGGCAGAAAACCATCATGCCCAAAACCATGTGCGGAACCCATGCACAAAACCATAGGTAGGTCCGTCCACCATCTTTGGGTCCGCATCCCATCCTTAGGTCTTCCCAACCATCATCATATCATTGATGTTGATTAAAATCTCTCATTGAGATTTTGATTGTTCCACTAACACTTTCCCCACAATTTTTTTAATTTTCTAGTTGTTAACTAGTGGGAAACTATTTGATGGTCAATCCCAATTAGGTTGACTCTTGTTTGGTATGATAGTTTCCCACTGATATCTCGGTTCCGTTAGCCATATATAAGACATGTAACTTTAATTCCAAGTCCTCCAAAGAGGAATAAATTAAATCTAACTATTTATCTAAAAAACAATTTAAAAAGATAAAAAATTAATAAATTAATTTATCTATCACTGTTTGTTATATAATCATAAAATAAATCATGAATCACTAGATATAATAAATAATATGATTATTGAATCAAAGTAGAATAAATTCAATATTGCATTCAATAATATATAAACATGAAACATTCTTTGTAACAGGAGAAGAATCACTTAGAAAACAAGTCTCTCTTTATTTCTACTCACAAATTAATGAATAGAAAAAAAATATGGAAAGGAAATTCCTTATGAAATATATTTCCAACTTATGAACATATAATGTATAATCATCTCAATTTACATAAGAGAAAGCTTCATTAGCATGGAACATTCATAAAGGAATCTTACATTCAACATTCAAGCAAGTTGGGTCAATTACTTAGCTCACTGTTCTTTATACTTATTCAATATAACATCATAGTGGCTTGCATGCCACTATTTGAACACATACATAGTGAATCCAAAAAAAATAATTTAACAACATTAATATTCATATATAAAGGAGGAAGATACACTTATCTGTGTCACTTAATTCTATTGGAAACTAAATAAGGGATTGTTAATATCCACCCAAATATAGGCAGTGCTACACCTACAAATTTCTTGTAGTTGTCCACCCTCAAGCCAAATCCGATTTCTAAAATATGCTTCACTCAAGGTATTATACAAAATATTAATTTAGGTATAAAGAAGGAAGGCCAATCTCCTTCACTACTTGGGAAATAAAGATTCCACTTCTCAAGAATTGAGTTTGTGTTACAATGTTATTGGTTTTCACATTGTTCGGGCCTCTGCTCTCCATTCACCACCATTCTCCAACTTTATCTCCAAAAATAAAGAACTGAAATTTCCCCCCCACGAGTGTTAGTTCACATAGGAGGGGTCTAGTTTTCCCTTCTTGGGTTGTGGAGTCAACTAAGGTTGTTTTGAGGTACACAACCCATGCTTGGGTGGCTCCAATACCTTTTCCCCCATCCTCTCACAATTTCTTTCGGAAATTGGTAATAGTGGCTCCAATACCTTTCCCCCCATCCTCTCACAATTTCTTTTGTCAATTGGTAGCTCAACAAGAACATCAAGGGTTAGAACATTAAATTCAAGGAAGATTGGAAACTTTCCAATCTCCTTTACGGGCTTCCCAAGAAACCTATCTTTCCAAAGATTGAAATTCGGGTAGGTTGGTCCTTCTTCCTCAACTTTAGTAGTTTATAATTAAATTAGAAAATATTTACATCAAAGAGTCTTGGAAATATAGCTGTGTAGGTTGGTCCTTCTTCTTGGACTGTAGTAGTTTATAATTAAATTAGAAAATATTTACATCAAACAATCTAGCAATATAGCCATGTTGGTTCTCCAATCATATCATTCCTTAATTACAACGCATAACTTCAAGATTAGAGAAAGATATTACACTATTGGAAAATATACACACCTATCTACATAATTATATTATTTTAATGTTTCAAATCCATAAAAATAATAAATTATTTTTATTAAATTTTAATGAAAACAATTTGATTTATCTTTTCAATTATTAACTTAAAAAATAAATTGTTTATTGTGTGTACTATGGAAGAGATGTTGTAATGTAAACATAAACATTTTGACTTCGGTCAAATAAAAAAATAGTAATAATAATTTACCGTTGGAGGCTTTTGGACTCTAGGTTTTCACAACCCATGGTTTTGCCCATGGGAAATGAATTGATCCCTCTCCATACTTAATATATCCTGATTTAAGGTAAATATTAACTGGAATTATAAATTTTGATAAGCATATTTATTTAATTATTAAAAATAAAATAAGTAAAAGATAATGCTTATTATTATATTATTTATAATTTTACAAATTTATTTAATTTCAATATTCCCTTAATTTTAATAATATTCATGTGATATTTATACATTTGAAATATTTAGAAATAATAATACATAATCAAAACTTTTTATTTCTCATTTGGGCTTTGACATAATACTAATACTTCGTTTTTAACAAGAAGTGAGTGGTGGCAATATTACTGCTCTTGCTTTTTTTTGCACATTATCACCACATGGCTTTTGTTTGTTGTGTAAGAATGACATCAATTTATGTGTGAACATGATATCTTCAAGATATTTAAAACATATTTAAAAGTATTTAAAAAGTGAATAATGTTTTTAAATTTTTAATATAAAATTGATATATAGCATGCATATATTAAAAATGAATATAGATTTATATTAGTATTGTATTTATTATAAATATTTAAAGGTTAAATTTTTTGAAGAGAAATTTGTATTTAGAAGGAATTTTATTTTAAGTTAAAATGCATATACATTATTGATAAAAATAATTTTAACATAGCCCCATAACCTCACATGGAAATGCAGAGAGTATCCAATTCACTATTCAAGTTTCCTCATTAATCATTAGATAGAATGTTCATGAGTCCGTAGAGTAACTTTAGTAGAGGAATAGTAAGTTCCATAACCAACCACTATTGTAGTATATTAACATAAATTGTATGGTGCAATCTCATGATTCCTTTAGCCAAATTAATTAATCACATACTTGACATTATCAACATCACATCCTGCAAGAAATCTACATCATCAAAATGACACAATAAGCAATTACACCATTGAACACCAATATACCCTGGAAACAAACCTCATAGGGTTAAAACCAACAAAAATTTAATTTTATTATTAAACGCTTATGAGGGTGTTCACCCCTCAAGATTTAATAACATGATTAGATAAAGCATCAATCAATCAATAATCAATCTTTAAATGTGATCCTTTAACACTTATTCATGTGCATACATGAGATGTAAATACGATATCACAACATGCTTCTTCTAACGTCACTACTCATGCATTAAGTGTAAGAAAATTATTATCAAGCATGTCAAAATGATCCCCATATTATTATGACACTTCTCACACATGCGCACATTCATACAAGACATATCACTACAACTATCCGGGAATTCCTTTAAAGGAAGCTCACACATCGTGCATTCGAGAAGAGCGAGAACAAACCCTTCAGCCATTAATTTTGGTGCATGAAAATACAAAAAGAATTCTAACACAATAGAGAATGCAAACACATGTTTCATTTTCGAGGAAATATAGCATTATAGGGATGCAAAAACATGGTACTTTTCCATAAAACTAATGGAATAAAGCATACAAATAAATGTCTTATTTTCCAAAGGTTATACCAACATTATATTTATATATATATATATATATATATATATATATATATATATATATATATATATATATATATATATATATATATATATATATATATATCTATTGTAAAATGCAAAGGTGGGTTACACTTTCGTGAGAAACGCAGTCAGAAATTTAATTTTCCCAACAGTTCGGTCGAAGTTTTGAAATTAATTTGGCCGAAATAATGCTACCATTTACATTGACGACATAGTGACAACATGAGTAAATAGATTTTTGGTCAGAGATGTGAAAAGCGGAAAAAAAAAAAGTTTGGCTGAACTAATAGTCCGACCGAAATTTTGAAAATAATTCGATTGAACTTTTTCTTATAAATATACCAGCCCCTAGATCGCAACAAGTTTAAGATGTGTTACCATTGTTGTTTGTCTTTATTATCTGTGTCCTCGGCAATTTTCTGCCTCGTCGTCTCGATGTTTGCTCATGTTTGTGTTTGTTGTTGCAGGGGCGAGGAGGTGAGAAGGTTTTTTTTTTTTCTGGTTATGCTCTATTTTTTTTTTAATTGTTTTTCTTTGTTTTTAATTTTGATTTTCTATGTTCATAGGTTATTTGTAATATGCGTCCTTGGCGACATCGTTGGAGATCTGTTGCCTTGTCATCTCGTTGTCTTATCGTGTTTTTGTTTTTTGTTGCAAGGGCGAGGAGGTGAGAAGGTTATGCTCTATTTTTTGTTTATTGTTTTTTTGTTTTAATTTTTATTTTCTATTTTCGCAGGTTATTTGTAATATGTGTCCTCGATGATCTGCTGCCTTGTCGTCTTGATGTCTTCTAGTTGCGGCCTCGTCGTCTCGCTCTCTGCTCGTTGTGGCCTCGTCGTCTCGCTCTCTACTCGTTGCAGCCTTGTCATCTCATTGTCTTCGAATTTCCAGGTAGACGAAAAAACCCTTTGATGCCTTTGCTTCATGGATGAATGGTGATGTCTTTTCTTGTGGGGTCCCTAGATCTATGCTCCGAGTGATCCCTTTGAAACTTTATTTAATTTTATTTACCAATTGTGATACTATAACAAGGATATCATATTAGTAATGGTGATAATACATATTATTGTTAAGCTTTATCAAGCATGATACTTATCTAGCTTAATTAACTAGGTGTTTTTCCATGTTCCTGCTTTTCCTTTATGTTCCTGTTTTTCCTTGCTAATTCAAGAATAATTATTCTCGCAAAGGAAAATTCTTGGGGAAAACAATGTAAAAGAGATGTTTACCTAGAAACCTCCAGTTACCATTTGTATCCTCGACCTATCCACTCTCAAGGGTTAGATTCCTATGAAGCGAAACAAAAAAATAAAAAATATCCATGTTAGTTATCTTATGTTAGCACACTTGGTGATTACTAAGAAGAGGTTGAATTAGAGATCATGATGTTTTTTTCATTTTTTTCATTTATATTCATTAACACATTATCCAATCAACAATGGATGAAAAAACTGAGATAATACATAGTACACAAAATTTTGAAAAAGGATAAACTTTCTTTATTAATTCAATGGGCACCAACCCAATGTTTACAATAGCTAGCAGGATGAAAACTTCTTAAGACACTAATATCATTATCTTGATGAGCACCAACTCAGAAATATGCTGACACTGACCAACCAAGTACTCCAATCTTTTCAATACACCAATCCTGTCTTGTGAGCACCAACTCACAGGAAACCAACCCTATCTTATGAGCACCAACTCACCAGTAACCAACCCTTCCAGAACACTAATAATTTTAGTTATTGAGGGCTACAATCCCCAACCTAGCTCCACCCTAACACCCTTAACAGTGACTAATATTCATTCTTCCATATCTGATCTTCAACATGTATTTAAAGGACCTTCAACAATAGTACCTTATTTCTGCTGCTGAGGGATTCAAGAAATTTTTACCAAATGTTGATTGCATGTGACCAAGGGAGTCAAGACCCCTGTAAGGCCAGTATAACCTGGAAGAAAATTTTGGCAACAAAAGAAGAGATCAAGTTAACAAGTAAAAAATGGGAACATTCTTTTTTTTCAAAAGACACCTCCAGGTCTAAAAGAAAAAATAGATAAATAAACCAATACCTCCTCCATCATTAAGAAAAATCCTCCATCATTACAGAGTTGAGTGCCCCAGAAGCAGGAGGGGAGGAGGAATGAACGCAGAGATCCGGGAAGGGAAACACATCACAATCGCATTTATTTCAGTTTCTAAAGCTTCACACTCCTCAAATCATAACCGTAGATAAATGTTTAGACAAAACTTATTTTTTGAAGAATGAATAGTGGTTATTGATCCAAAAATTCAACAAAACTCCATACATCTTGAGTGGATATATGCATACTAGGGTTGGATAATATTTTTCTAGGATTATGATTTTCTTATTTTTATTGATTTAAAATTTAATAAAATGTGTGAGATATATATATCTTGACAAATTTATTTAATTTTATTTACCAATTGTGATACTATAACAAGGATATCAGATTAGTAATGGTGATAACTTACAGAAGTATTGGTAAGGTTGATCAAGCATGATACCTATCCAGCTTCATTAACTAGGTGCTTATACTTAGCTTCATGATTACACTGGTGACATGAGCAATACATATCATTATTTCTATAATTGAGCTTGATTGAGATCTGTTCTTAGCTTAATTATTGTAAATCACCCAGTCACATGCTTACTTATATAGTAGGAGTAAGCTAGATTTCACTATGATATAGCTTTTATTATACTCTATTAAACCATGTGTTTATCCGTATAGAGCTTACATATCCATATTAACTCACATATGGGTAAATATAATGGTAATCACCCATTCCAATCACACTTAATACTCAACATTATGTGGTTTCACTAAAGGTGCTTTTGTTTCCATAAGAGGTACATGTTGTATTACGTTGATACTTCTGAATCACTAGTACTAATCAGCTTAGTAAGAACCATCATAACTAGATTATATTATCCATTATGTTCGAGCATCATTGATTACTGAAAGCTTACTAGTTAAAATCAGCTTACAGCTTGGAGGTTATGTTTTAATAGTGGTAAGTGAAACATGACCCTTGTAACTATCAATATAAGTACCATTGTATTAATTATTTAACCTTACTTCTTCTATTACACTTATCTGTTAGATCTCTTCCCATTAAGAGTTGTAATCATATATGTAACTATGACTATGTATTAAGCAACTTACTGTTAATTAGGGTAGGACTAATGGTAAACAACATTGAAGGTATTCTCATCTACAGTTGTTGAAGTTGAGATACCATGGCCACAACATTGAAGCAACACCAAATACAACAACCCAAACATGAGAAATATTTATCCTCTAAATCTCAACATCATCACCCTTATCTAATATTCACGAGGTTCAAATTAATTTTTATCATAACAAATTGGTTAACAATTTAGATACATGGTATAATGTAATTATTTTATTTTTGGTTAATACAGTGAAATATTGTTTTAGAGATAGATTTAACATATTGAAAAATATTTTTTTAGAAATATATTTAACATTTTGAAAATTTTCTGAAGTTCTTAGATTATGTAAAATTTTCTCAAGCCTTTTTATTTTTAGCAGACTTGGATATGCATTGAGATTAATATTGATCTAATATTTATTGAGAAATAGATTTATATTGATTACTTGATTTTTAATTTCTTCTCCCAAGAACTTAATACTTTTGCTTGTGGTAACTTCCTTATGCACACAACAACTCCACCAGACATACATACATATCTACATATATTAAACATTAGCCTACATCCATCTTGTAGAACCTATCATGAATAATACTAGTGTGCAGGATAAATTTTTCACATAGCTTTCACACGCACAAAAAATCTCCACCAAACATATGCATAGATGCATATATTAAATATTAGTCTACATCCATCTTGTAGAACCTATCATTATATTTTCATTTCTGTGTGCACGATAATTGTCTTCACACAACTTTCACATGCACACAACAGCTCCACCAGACATACATGCATACATGCATATATTAAACATTAGACTACATCCATAATTGTCTTCACACAAATTTCACATGCACACAACAACTCCACGAGACATACATGCATACATGCATATATTAAACATTAGTCTACATCCATCTTGTAGAAACTATCATTATATATTCATTTCTAGGATAATTGTCTTCATACAACTTTCACATACACACAACAACTCCACCAAGCATACATGCATACATGCATATATTAAATATTAGTCTACACCCATATTGTAGAACCTATCATTATATTCATTTCTAGCAGCATATTTATTTCAATTAAGTTCATAAATAAACATACCCATTTAAACTTATGCACATACTTGGTTTTCTTGGCTAATGTTCATCCTTGGATGACAATATCACTCCATGGTTGTAACCTAAGGCAAACCATGTACATGTCATTTCTCCCATAAAATTTAAGGCAAACCATGTATATGTCATTTCTCCCATAAAATTTAAGACAAACTTTAAGGATAACCATGTACATGTCATTTATTCCATTTCTCCCATAAACTCAAGGAAAACTTTAAGGATAATCATTTCTATGTCATTTCTACCATAAAAGTCAAGGCAAACTTTAAGTATAACCATGTACATGTCATTTCTCTCATTTCTCCCATAAACCCAAGGCAAAATTTAAGGATAACCATGTACATGTCATTTTTTCCATAATTTTAAGGCAAACTTTAAGGATAACCATGTACATGTCATTTTTACCATAAAATTAATGCAAACATTAAGTATAATCATGTACATGGAATTTCTCCCATAAACTTTAAGGCATTTGCTAGTGTTTTTGGAACCATGTACATGTCTTTTCTCCCATAAACTTTAAGGAAAACTTTAATTTAAGGCATTTGCTAGTGTTTTTGGAACCATGTACATGTCATTTCTATGTTATTTCTCCCATAAAATTTAAGTCAAACCATGTACATGTCATTTCTCCCATAAACTCAAGGAAAAATTTAAGGCAAATCACGTACATGTCATTTATCCTTTCTCCCATAAAATTTAAGGCATTTTCTAGTGTTTTTGGAACCATGTACATGTCATTTATATGTCATTTCTCCCATAAACTTTAAGGAATTTACTAGTGTTTTTGGAACCATGTACATGTCATTTCTATGTCATTTCTCCCATAAAATTTAAGGCAAAATTTACTTTAAGGCAATTGCTAGTGTTTTTAGAACCATGTACATGTCATTTCTATGTCATTTATCCCATAAAATTTAAGGCAAACTTCAAGGATGATGATGTACATGTCATTTCTCCCATTTCTCCCATAAAATCAAGGCAAAATTTAAGGATAACCATGTACATGTCATTTCTCTCATAAACTTTAAGACATTTTCTAGTGTTTTTGGAACCATGTACATATCATTTCTATGTCATTTCTCCAATAGGCATTTTCTAGTGCTTTTGGAACCATGTGCATGTCATTTATATGTCATTTTCCCGTAAACGTTAAGGAAAACTTTAAAGATAACCATGTACCTGTCATTTCTCCAATTTCTCCCATAAACTCAAGGCAAACTTTAAGGATAGCCATGTACATGTCATTTCTCTCATAAAATTTAAGGCATTTGTTAGTGTTTTTGGAACCATGTACATATCATTTCTATGTCATTTCTCCCATAAAATTTAAGACAAACTTTACTTTAAGGCATTTTCTAGTGTTTTTGGAACCATGTGCATGTCATTTCTATGTTATTTCTCTCATAAACTTTAAGTCAAACCATGCACAAATAATTTCTCCCATAAACTCAAGGCAAAATTTAAGGAAAATCATGTACTTGTCATTTCTCCTTTCTCCCATAAACTTTAAGGCATTTTATAGTGTTTTTGGAACCATGTACATGTCATTTCTCCCATAAAATTTAAGACAAAATTTACTTTAAGGCATTTGCTAGTGTTTTTGGAACCATGTACATGTCATTTCTATGTCATTTCTCCCATAAATTTTAAGGCAAACTTTAAGAATAACCATGTATATGTCATTTCTCCCATTTATCCCATATACATGTCATTTCTATGTCATTTCTCCCATAAAATTTAAGACAAAATTTACTTTAAGGCATTTGCTAGTGTTTTTGGAACCATGTACATGTCATTTCTATGTCATTTCTCTCATAAATTTTAAGGCAAACTTTAAGAATAACCATGTATATGTCATTTCTCCCATTTTTCCCATAAAATCAATGAAAGCTTTAAGGATAACCATGTACATGTCATTTCTCCCATAAACTTTAAGGCATTTGCTAGTGTTTTTGGAACCATGTACATGTCATTTCTATTTCATTTCTCCCATAAAATTTAAGGCAAACTTTACTTTAAGGCATTTTCTAGTGTTTTTGAAACCATTTACATGCCATCTCTATGTCATTTATCTCATAAACTTTAAGGAAAACATTACTTTAAGGCATTTGCTAGTGTTTTTGGAACCATGTACATGTCATTTATATGCTATTTCTCACATAAACTTTAAGGCAAACCATGTACATGTCATTTCTCCCATAAACTCAAGGCAAATCATGTATATGTCTTTTCTCCTTTCTCCCATAAACTTTAAGGCATTTTATAGTGTTTTTGGAACCATGTACATGTCATTTCTATGTCATTTATCCCATAAAATTTAAGGTAAACTTTACTTTAAGGCATTTAGTAGTGTTTTTGGAACCATGTACATGTCATTTCTACGTGATTTCTCCCATAAACTTTAAGACAAACTTTAAGGATAACCATATACATGTCATTTATCCCATTTCTCCCATAAACTCAAGGAAAAATTTAAGGATAACCATGTACATGTCATTTCTCCCATAAAATTTAAGGCATTTGCTAGTGTTTTTAGAACCATGTACATGTCATTTCTATGTCATTTCTCTATAAAATTTAAGGCAAACTTTACTTTAAGGCATTTACTAGTGTTTTTGGAACCATGTACATGTCATTTCTCCAATAAAATTTAAGGATAACCATATATACATGTCATTTCTTCCATAAACTCAAGGAAAAGTTTAAGGATAACTATGTACATGTCATTTTTCCCATAAACTTTAAGTCATTTGCTAGTGTTTTGGGAACCATGTACATTTCATTTCTATGTTATTTCTCCCATAAACTTAAAGACAAACTTTAAGGCAAACCATGTACATGTGTCATTTCTCCCATAAACTCAAGGCAAACTTTAAGGCATGCCATTTCTATGTTAATTCTCCCATAAATATGTCATTTATCCCATAAAATATAAGACAAACTTTAAGGAAAACCATGTATATGACATTCTCCTATAAATTGTAATTTAATATATTTTTTAAACTTAAGGAAAACTTTAAGGAAAACCATGTACATGTCATTTCTCCCATAAACTTTAAGGCAAACCATGTACATGTCATTCTCCAATAAACTTTAATTTAATATATTTTTAATGAAAATTCTAGTGTTTTAAGGCAAACCATGTGCATGCCATTTCTCCCATGCACTTGCAATAAAATTTAACATATTTGCAATTAATGTTCATTTAATATATTTTTAAGGAAAATGCTAGTGTTTTTGGAAACCATGTACATGTCATTTCTCCCATAAATTTGGAATTTGCTAGTGTTTTTGGGAACCGTACATGTCATTTCTCTCATGAATTTTCAATAAAATTTAAGGCATTTGCAATAAGGAAAATGCTAGTGTTTTTGGAAACCATGTACATGCCATTTCTCTCATGCATTTGCAATAAAATTTAAGTCATTTGCAATAAATGTTCATTTAATATATTTTTAAGGAAAATGCTAGTGTTTTTGGAAGCCATGTACATTTCTCCCATAAAGTTGGCATTTGCTAGTGTTTTGTGAACCATGTACATGTAATTTCTCCCAACCATGTACATGCCACTTCTTCCGTAAAATTTAAGGCTCGCATTTGCTAGTGTTTTTGGGAACCATGTACATGTCATTTCTCCCAGCCATGTACATGTCATTTCTCCCATTAAAATTTAAAGCATTTGCAATAAGGAATAAAATTTAAGGCATTTGCAATAAGGAAAATGCTAGTGTTTTTGGCAACCATGTACATGTCGTTTCTACCATAAACTTAAGGCATTTGCTAGTGTTTTTGGGAACCATGTACATGTAATTTCACCCATAAACTTTAAGGCAAACCACGTACATGTCATTTATCCCATGCATTTTCAATAAATTTTAATTTAATAAATTTTATTGATTTTTTTTTCAGGGATAAAAAATCTACTAAATATGGTTGAAAATGGACATTATGCATAGATTTTTGTTGTTATCCCAATCCAGGGAAAGTAGTGATTACATATGTGTTTTGCAATATTGCGACTAAGAAGGTCATCCAAAGGAAAATTAATAGATCAGGAAGAACAACAAACAATGAGGCATATTATATTGCATTGATAGAAGGCTTGGGAACAACTAGGGAGTATAGATCAAATGGAATTGTAGTTTTTACCAATCTTGAAATTGTGTGCAACTAGATGAAAGGTGTGTACCAAGTTCAGAAGGAGAGGCTAAAACAATTGCATGGAAAAACAAAAAATATTGTTAGAAAATTTTAAATATTTAGTATAAGACATTGTGCAAATGGTAATAAGATTTTTGGTGAAAATTTCAATTTTTAGTATAAGACATTGTGAAAATGTTAATAATATGTCCGGTGATCTATTTTGTGGGGAAATTCCAATTCAAGATTCATCTCTCAAAGATGAATTAGTGTTGAGACACTCTTCTTCAAAATTTATTGATGGACATTGTAACATATCTTTGATATGTGTGTTTTTTACTTATAAATGTGTCATTTTTAATGACCATGTGTTTTTTTTTCAATTATATACCAATTGTGCTCCCACCATGTAAGCACAACTTGGTAAACTTCACATTTTTATAAAATTAAAATGTGAGGACTTCAATAAATTTTTGTTTAAATTGAGTTTCACACATCAAATTGTCTTTTGAAAGTTGTGTTTTACATAATTTGTGTACTAAATTACAATAATTTTTTGAAATATTTTGAATTTATTTTAAATAGTAATTTAAAAATAATTGTAAATATCCACTGTAGATATCCATATATATCATTGAGGATGAAAGGCGAAGATCAACAAAATCTCATGCCTCTACGAGAGAGGGGAATCATGGATCGAGGGATGTTCATGTATTTATATTAAATGTGCATGTTTTTAAATGACATTTGAATATATAATCTTATCTCCATACATACATGTATGTATACATGTGGAATTATTTTTTTATTGGCTATATATATAATTTTATCCTCGTGTACATACATGTATACATATGGAACTGATTTTTTTTATCAATTTTCTGAGTTAAATTAGTTTTTAATAAATTTCATTTTTTATTTTTTAGGAGTTAAGAGGACAAGAGTATCTACTCCATCAATTAAGCATGCCCATGGTTCATGCAATAGTGGTATGGTTCACGCAATTTAATCAATCTTATGTACACGTATATATATGTATGAATGTATTTTTGAATTGATTATAAATTCATATGTTTTTATGAAGCTTCCCTCTCGTCACGTGAGGTTGGCGGTGGTACACATTACCCTAGAGGCACATCAATAAGTGGTGGCCAATTAAGTGAGGGTGGTGATATGCATTCTCCTAGAGGCCAATCAATGGGTGGTCATGTAGGTTCTCAACCAATCGGTGGTCATTTTTGTTCTCATTAGTCTTAGGGTGGGCATGTTGTTGGCCAATCATATCGAGGTGGCAATTAATCTGAATATTGTTTTCATTCAATTTGTACTAATTTTTTCACATGTTTTTTTATTTATATAAAATTTTATATATTGATGCAGAGGGTGAAAATGTTGTTCCAAAAATACATAGGAAAGAACGTGTTATTCAAGAAGAAGGTTGTACACCAACCACGACTTATCCGTCTGAAATTTTCGATATAACTTGGGAAACAAGAATCCAACAATGCACATTGCAAAGGTGTCAACATCTTTATTTAAAATTGAAGAAAGATCTTGTGTCTTTGAAACTCCCTGCTGAGAGTCGAGAAAGCTTAGAAATAGTTACTCACTTTTTAAGCAGACTTGTAAATGTGTACAAAACACTTGGGCCAACCATTGATAATTTTGTAGAAGTGATGAGAAAAAGAAAGGAAATAGTGATGGATCCCGATACGTGGGAGTTTGTTAAAAAAGAGCTACAACAGAAATGGAAAATTAAATGTTTAATTTCAAAGAAGGGCCGAAAAGAAAGATGCTAAAGGTGCAATATTTCAAGCACCCTAATATAGCTGGCCATTTGTATGATAGGCACCTTGCTGCCTATGGAAGAATACCATGGAATGATGAGATTCCTCTTTATTTTTCAAAAAAAAATTATGCAAAATTATTTTTTGGAATGAAACCCAATTATAATGACCTTTCCTCTGAATTTTTTTGTCCTGGGAAAGGTCGATTATGTGACCGTAGGGGCGCTAAGTGTGATGCTAAGTTTCCTCGCCCCGAGACACCATTGGTTATTCAACCTCTTCGTGTGGAAATTTTTCATTCAGAGATGGATGCCACTTCCCAAATTAGTCGAGAAGCAAGGGATGTCATCATTGACAATGTTGAGAGTGGATTTGGTGGAATTGATGTTTGTCTGAATCGACAAAGAGCATGAGATAATGCACGTGCTAATTTTGTGTATCATATAGATGATGAGATTGATCACATGAGTGTTAAAGATCTCAAAACATATTCAAGGAATTCTCGTAATGGTTGATAGGGCCTAATTATTCATGAGGAAGAGGTCATGGGATCGGTATGTGTTAATGGTTAGGGTGATTATTTTAACACATGTACAATTTGTAATAAACACATATACATACATTTATTTGTATATGTTAATCTAACAAAAATTTATTATATATGTGAACACCATTTGCAGTTCTCACGCTTGATGAACGAAGATGTTAATATCACGGTCAATGTTTCATGTTCACGCAATCAAGATGGTTCTCACCATCAAGATGATATGCTAACACATGTTATTGGTTTTTAAGTGAACATGATGATGTACAATTATTTTAATCTATTATTATATATCTAGACATGCTGACATATTTTTAAAATAAATAATTGTGTACACATGTACATGTATATAATTAAATTTTAACAAATTCTGATTACGTCTGATGTTTTTGCGATGGAGGTGATTTCTTCTTCCTTAGGAGATGTGCCCAATCCACCATCACAAGTATGAACAATCTTCACTTAATTTTTTTTTTTGTAAGTTATATATTGTTGTTCAAAAGTTCCATTAAAAAAAAAGATTTAGATCTTGAGTTATTTTACAGTTTTAAATTTTTTGAATTTTAGGTTTCTGGAAATTTTCTTTCAGAGCCATCCTTAGGAGATGTGCCCAATCCACCATCACAAGTATTCAATTTTTCACTTATATGTTTAAGTTGTAAATTGAAGTTAAAAAAAAATATTATAAAATGAAATCTAGACCTTGAGTTATTTTATAGTTTTAAATTTTTTGAATTTTAGGTTTTTGCATATGATTTCCGTTCTCCAAGGAGTAGCAATGGAGTGTATGATGGATATAGGAACATCCACACCATTTGAACAAGTTATCTAAATTTTTTTTTAATATTATTGAAAATTAGTTTATATTCATTTTCATTTGAAATTATATATATATATATATATATATATATATATATTGTATAGTTTACTGTGGAAGATGTTTTAAAGGATGAGCAACAAAAGACAATGGAGAGGGAACTACATGAGGTATTACATGATTTTTTTTTTTTTTTTTGTTACATGAAGTTCTACATTCTCATTCAATTTTAAAACATTAAATTTTAATGTTGGTACACGTTGTGTACAGGTTTCCCATTCTTCAGAGGATAGCATGAGGCTCAGGACGTTGCTGGCAGAGACACTGGATCCATTTGTATTTGATTGATGATGCACATGTGTGAAACACTGTATTTGATAGATCTAGTCCTAAATTTACTTTTCTATATATAGTCTTATATATGCAGTCATATTTACGTTTCTATATAACTTGATACTTGTAACACTATACATTGAACTTTATATATATTTACTTTTATTGTTCACGTGAGACAAATTTTGGACATATTTACTATTTGGATATAGTTTGAAACTACATTTACTTTTATGAAGAATGGTTTTAAATTTTGGATGGTTACATTTGGCATGTGATCACATGTTGTGATATATAATGTTTTGTTTTTAAAACTCAAGTTGTCATTTTATTTGTTAAATATAAAATGAATCTAGATGGAAATTTCAAATTACAAAACACATACATGTGTATATTTTGGATAGTTGAACTACATTTGGCATGTGATCACATGTTGTGATATAATGTTTTGTTTTTAAAACTAAATTTGTCATTTTATTTGTTAAATATAAAATTTAAATCAAGATAGAAATTTCAAATTACAAAACACGTGTTTATTTTGAATAGTTGAACTACATTTGGCATGTGATCAAATGTTGTGATATAATGTTTTGTTTTTAAAACTCAAGTTGTCATTTTATTTGTTAAATATAAAATGGATCTCTAGATGGAAATTTCAAATTACACTTTCACAATGTGTACATTTTGGATAGTTGAACTACATTTGGCATGTGATCCCATGTTGTGATATAATGTTTTGTTTTTAAAACTCAAGTTGTCATTTTATTTGTTAAAAATAAAATGAATCTCTAGATGGAAATTTCAAATTACAAAACATGTATACATGTGTACATGTTTTGGATAATTGAACTACATTTGGCAAGTGATCACATGTTGTTATATAATGTTTTGTTTTTAAAACTCAAGTTGTCATTTTATTTGTTAAATATAAAATGAATCTCTAGATGGAAATTTCAAATGACATTTTCACAATGTGTATATTTTGGATGGTTGAATTACATTTGGCATGTGATCACATGTTGTGATATAATGTTTTGTTTTTAAAACTCAAGTTGTCATTTTATAAATGTTAAATATAAAATGAATCTCTAGATGGAAATTTTGAATTACAAACCATGTATACATGTGTATATTTTGGATAGTTGAACTACATTTGGCATGTGATCACATGTTGTGATATAATGTTTTTCTTGTAAAATTCAAGTTTTCATTTTATTTGTTAAATATAAAATGAATTTCTAGATGGAAATTTCAAATTACATTTTCACAATGTGTTATTTTGGATGGTTGAACTACATTTGGCATGCGATCATATTTTGTGATATAATGTTTTGTTTTTAAAACTCAAGTTGTCATTTTATAAATGTTAAATATAAAATGAATCTCTATATGGAAATTTCGAATTACAAACCATGTATACATGTGTATATTTTGGATAGTTGAACTACATCTGGCATGTGATTAGATGTTGTGATATAATGTTTTGTTTTTAAAATTCAAGTTTTCGTTTTATTTGTCAAATATAAAATGAATCTCTAGAAGGAAATTTCAAATTACATTTTCACAATGTGTATATTTTGGATGGTTGAACTACATTTGGCATGTGATCACATGTTGTGACATAATGTTTTATTTTTAAAACTCAAGTTGTCATTTTATAAATGTTAATATAAAATGAATCTCTAGATGGAAATTTCGAATTACAAACCATGTATACATGTGTATTTTTTGGATAGTTGTGGGTACATTTGGCATGTGATCACATGTTGTGATATAATGTTTTGTTTTTTAAAACTCAAGTTGTCATTATATTTGTTAAATATAAAATGAATCTAGATGGAAATTTCAAATTACAATTTACACATGTGCACATTTATATTTTGGATTGTTGAACTACATTTGGCATGTGCTCACATTTTGTGATATAACGTTTTGTTCTTAAAAATCAAGTTGTTGTTTTATTTTTTAAATATAAAATGAATCTAGATGGAAATTTCAAATTACATTTAACACATATATTGGTACATGTTATGCATTTGAACATGTGTGTGAATGTTATATAATTTTAGGATGTACGTCTATTATTTAGGTGATATTTAAGTATGTATTTTTCATGATCATACATGTCATTTAAAACAACCATAGATGATTAAATACATATTTAAGTTCACATGAATATAGGTACATAAAAATGATTGAAGTACAGGTTTGAATATATGGAAAAATGATTGAAGTACAATACATATCAATGTATATATCTAAAAAAAATCATAAAATGTACAGGTCAAAAGCCATACCATGGCCCTGCACCAACATTAGAAGGCCATTAGAGGTAGCTACGGGGGTACATTCTCAGGCCACTCTCACCATGGCCATGACCAGCGATTGGAATCCATCGAGGGCTCTGTATCTGATAGCCATGAGGTGCTGGTTCCTCAAGTGTTTGATAGCATTCATGGGGAGAATTTTTTACCTCCGGAGAAACCTAAGGGTAGAAGAGGCTACAGGAAATCCACTATTCCTCAATATGTGCAGCCTTTACCCAGGAAAACCAACCTACTTCCAATTTATGACCCCACAATGGAGGAGATAGGCGTTTCAGCTATGGACTCAGATGGTGTCTGGACCAGAGATTATGACGCAAAGTACCCAGTCACTCCCATCGTCCATGCAGACCCTCTAAATCATCCTCTAATACCCACAACTGAAGAGGAATCCATTACTAGAGAATATGGGTGCCTGATAGAGGAAGAGGACCAAGCGAGGAACGAATATGAATGAAATCCATGATTGTTTGGTAGTAAGGTTAACTTCTATTTTTTTTCACCTCAGGATATGCTTCAGCTCTTTTTTTTTATATGGGCCACTAAATATATTGTATTATAAGACTAGATGCCACTCTTAAGGGGTTGGTTTCCTCCTTTGAGGCAGCACCAAACTTGGTTTATTTTGAACACTACCAAGGCAGGGATAGGCTAAGCACTACTTGCCATCTCTACCCATTGCCTTTGTACAATTTTTCATGCTTTTAATATAGTTTAGCCCAAGTTACAAACAAACAAAAAATTTCACATGAATATATGTACATAAAAATGATTGAAGTACATGTTATAATATATGTAAAAATTATTGAAGTATAATACATATCGATGTATATATCTAAAAACAATCATAAATTCTAGGTATTCTTAGATGTTTCAAACAATCATAAAATTTTAAAACTTCATTAAAAAATATATCCAGTACACAACATTTTTCATTAATGTACATAGAAAAGCTACTTTCAGTTGATAATAAACTGGAAATTACAAAACACGTACCACACATTTTGCATTCAAGAATTAATATTATAATTTACTTAACAGACACATCTAAAACAAAATTGTGCAACTTAAAATTTGCATTATATCAACTATACTAGATACACATATATGTACATTTTGCAATAATGACATTACGACAAATTGTACCAGAGAATGTATGAAATCATTTAAGACTAGATAATCTAGACATGTGTATCTGTACACGTGTATAAATTACTCGTGTGCATGTACGAAAACAATGTACATGTGCAAACACTTGTACATATAATATAAAAAGGCAGTTCAATTTTTAGTTGTGTTCTCGAAGTTCTAAAAAATGAATCCAAAGAAAAGAAATTCCTGGGAAGTTCAATAAAAAAAATTCCAATGGAATGTCATCTTCAATGATCATTTCATTATCGACTTTTGACATTTTCCATTTCTTAATTTTCAATTTTTTCTTTGATTGAACTTCTATAAACTTTATGTGTGATTCACACACCAAGTGACTATATTGAAAACTTATGACATCAGGTTCATAGTCTTGAAAGTAAACTAAATCCCCACTTTGATGGGTTTGTTGGAAAAAATAACATTTCAGTATCATAGAACCTCTATCATATGTAAACCCGTTATCATCATAGTTTTCCAATAATTTCATCTTTCGTTCAGTGAAACACATAAAATAATACTTCACATTTTCATTGTTGAAAGTAGGTGCAACTACAGCAAAAACATCTCCTGCACAATAAAACAAACTTATGTATTTAAATTGAGATCATAATTAACATGAAAAATTAACTTTAAAAATAATATGTGTACTTGATTTTATTATCTATTTCTATATCACTATCATTTGAAAGCAATTGAAATATCACTTTCTCCAACAAGATCATAAACTCGATCACCTTCGGATGATATTGTAGTCTCCCCTGATTGCATTTCTTCAAAGCTTGCAATGGAAATTTTCCCCTTTGTATTTAGTTTTATATGTTGCCAATATTTTACATACTTTTTGTTTTCACAAACATCATTAGATTATGTGTTGTAAATGCAGACATGACAAAAACAAGAATATTTTATTTTATCTAATGAAAACACATTTTTGGAAAACTTTGTTTTAATTGAATGCAATTTTCGAGTCCCTTTTATTGTTTCAACGTCATCTCCAATTGATATATCTACATCTTGGATCCCAATATGCCAAAAAAACCTATATGGAAAATTCAAAGAAGAATATAAATATGTTACCAAAATACCATCAAAGATAATCATTGTGATAAATGTAATGTTTAAAATTAGAAAACCCATGAAAAAAAAATTGAATGTACCTTCGTACTTCCCTTGATCGGTTAGTCTCATGGCTTAGTGGAGCAATGCACCATTGAACAACTTCTTCAGCTGAGATAAGTCGGTTTGCAGAGTTTTCCATTTGATATCTTCGAAGTGCTTGTTTTATAGATGCCCCTGTACCTTCATGTTCTCTTTTTCCATGACCAGTCTCAAAGAATTCCAACAATGTCTAATGCGGGTTTTCATATGAAGACGACACAACCAAAAGAATGATCGTGAATATTTGAATTTACCTGCGCATCCATCTGACCATTTCCAATGTCCATTGAATTTTATTCCACGACTTTTCAATGAGTCATAAATATTTTCAAAACAGTGTTGTACAAAATATGTATCATGTGTATGATCGTCACTGATATAAAAGTGATATTCTTTAAGAACATGCCGATTTTCAATGGTTATTTCTATATGATCAACATTTTGTTTAGCATGTCTATATAGAATATGGAAAAACATGGAGACTTGGTCAGAATGATAGTATTCACTTTGAATTTCTTTTTGTGGAACAAATGTGTAGTTTTCTGCAAAATCAACTATTGAAAAAATGGTCCTTGGTGGAAAAATTTCACGGTAATTTTTGAATTACAAGTCCTACCATCGAGGTCAATGGGAATTCTTGGTGTATTTATAAATTTCTACCTCAAACTTTCTCAAAAAATATATCACAAAAATTTCTTTTTTTTTGTAAATAAATTATTTTAGCACTTGTGGTATTACTTGAACCAATCTATGTATGGATATATTCATATCTCTTCCATTTCACTTTTATGTTGGAAAATGATTTATCATTTATATCAATACGATATTTGTTTTGAAATTTAGTCAAATTTCCACAATCATTGCATTTTTTACCACCAACACATTTATTTTGGAAAAATAATTCATGCTTTGAATTTGAGATATGAAATCATGGATAGTGGAAGGACGAGGTGAATATTTTCAAAAAAAATTACAAAAATTAAGGAATGTGTCATAATATAATTGAAATTCCACATGATAACGACAACAAAAAGTGTTGCATACAGTGATAGGTTTAACATACCATGGTTTTTGTTGCACAAAAGCACTGATTGAGACATCAATTTCACGATTCTCTTCTTTGAAATTGTTCAACAACTCTATATGAGTGGTGTCGAAGAAATGTTTTGCATGTTCTTTGTACTGATTTCATTCTATTCTTCTTTGCATCACATTCCTTGCTTTTGGTGAAACACGTGAATTTTTCATCCAATATTCATATATTATTTTTTTAACATTTTCTCCAATTCTAGCTTTGTATGGTTTCCCACAAATAACTATCCAACAAGTGAGTTCATCATTTACATCTATTTTCAATCGAAATTTCCGATGTTTGTGCAAATTTTTTCGTGAGATTCCTAATGCTTGTGCCATATATTTTACCAATCAATGAACTCTTTAGTATTTGATGAAACCATTGCCATTTATATTGCTCTACGTGCATCTGAATCACTTTTATTTATAGATATCCTAATTTAATTTAGAGCACTATTTATATTTTGTATCACATTTTCCTTCATTTTTTTTTTTATCTTTTGTTGATTTTCGAATACCCAATAAAGTAGTAGCTTATTTTAATTTCCTTGATGCTAAGATACTTTTCAACATTTAGGCTTGAACTACCATAGTTTCATGTTTGAAGAATGAACCAATAATGCGATTAACACAATATCGTATTACATGGTCAACTTTTTTATCTCCATATGTGTGAGTGTCAAAATTTTCTAATATATCATCATCGATATTGATTTCATCTGTACCTATTAGAATTAAATGTGCATAAAAAGTTTACATATTCAATAAATAATTAAATTAATAAATATGTATAATTTCAATAATACACACACACACACACACACACACACACCTGGTGATCCAATTTCTTCACTGGAATTTCTTTCAACATTTTCACCATCTTCAATCATTGGTTCAATATCTCTTTCATTTTCTCTTTCAAAATTATGTATCTCATCATCAATGTTTTGAGGAATATCTCTCACCTTTTACATTGCAAAATATTTTTCAAATTAGTTAATCAAATAAAAATTAAGTTTCACAATACCTAGTCAAATTTTAAATATCAAATTTATAATATTTACATTTACATACCTGCTTCAAATTTTAGTTGAGGTTGATTTTCCCTTTCAATATTTGAGTGTTCTTCTATTCTTTTTTTGCGATATTCTCTCCTCGGTTCTCTACATTCCTCAGGGTCTCTTATTCGATTACATTTTCTCTTGCAATTCCTTCGATTTCCCATGATAATTGAGTATGAAGCTCAAAAAATTTCCTTCAAAAATTTAGACAAAAACTCAATTAAAAAAAACATCACAAAATGTTTAATTAAAAAAAAAAAACTCATTTTAACATTTTTGCACAAAAGACATAATTCAACCCAAAAAACTTACTTTAAAAATTCTGCCAAAAAAATGTCTTCTAAAAATGAAATGAAGCTCCAAATATTTCTTTCCAAGTCCTGCAAAAAAAATTCATTTAAAAAGTTAGACAAAAACTCACATAAAAAAATCATTATAAAAGATTTACTTCAACCCAAAACACTTATTCTAAAAAAAATGTCACTTTAAAAATTGCCTCCGAAAAATATCCATTGAAAATTAAGCCCAACCTCTTAAAAAATGTCTTTTGAAAATTAAGCCCAAAAACCTCTGGAAAAATGTCTCTAAAAACAAAATACCTCCAAAAAATTTGCTTTGAAAATTAAACCCAAAAAACCTATAAAAAATATCATTTTAAAAAATACCTCCAAAAAATGTCCTTCGAATCTTAAGCCCAAAAAGAGTCCTTTGAAAATTAACCCCAAAAAAGGTCCTTTGCAAAATCAGCCCAAATGAAGAAATGTGTGAAACTATGTGAAAATAATGATATGGTTTTCGACTATTTATATTACCGCAAAATGTTTTTTTAGAGGGGCTTCATCAAATTTTCTGACTGACGTAAATTCGTTTAAAATTTCAACTGAAATTTTGTAAAAATTTCGGCTGAACTAACACATTTGCAACTATGCAACAACTTGGCTCTGAACACATTTCTTCAACTTTAGAATGATTAAATTCCATGAATTTTTATGAATTAACTGTCAAAACCAAGACTAGCATTTGGAGAACTCAATCTACTTTAAGGAAATATAAGTTTAATGGAATTTTATAAATATTTACTAATTTTATTTCATTTTGTCATAAAATAGGTGCAAACAATTTCTAAAGGTCATTATGATTCAGTGAAATCAAAATTTTGTATATTACAAAATACACTATAAAAAAAAAATTGAAAAAAATATGGTGCATTACATTTGTCCGTCATCTGTAATGGGTAGTTTTTAGATTTTTAGTTTATAACTAATATGTTGAGAAATTTTGTGCGAGCCGAAACATATTCAAAATATGCAGTTTTTTCATATTGGATCAGTTCAAAAAATTCTAGTAATTATGATATGCATCAGTTGGTTTCGTAAATATAACGAAACCGAAGTAGACTCTGTCTATGTTGTTGTAACACATTTTTTTTTTGTAAAAAACGCAAAGTTTTCAAAGAATACATCAACGCGTTTGAACATGACTTTTTATGAATCTTTTGATTGTTAAAAAACACACACTCAAAGAAATGTTAAGTTGACATATCAAATGTGTATAAAAAATTCCAAAAAATAAGTAATAGAAAGCTAATAAAGTTTCGACAAGTTTTATTTTTATCAGTAAAATGAAATTCTAAATAAAAAAATTGTTTTGGATTGCAAAAGTTGAAGAACAAAAAAAATGAAATTTTTTTCTAAAAAAAAGGAAAAAGTGTAGCCCAACTTCACATTTTCCACATTTATTTATGATGTTATATTTAAGAATGAGAAAAGTAAACTTAATTTTATTTTATATATTGACACTAGTAATTATATATCACAATGAAAATAATTTTTAATATTTTGCACAATTAACTAAACAAACGAAAAAAATAAAATAAAACTTTTCTATAACTTTCAATATTGGTAATCAACTGGTCACAAGGTTCACCTAATTTCAAATTGATGTCTGCAGTTCAATGAATCTCATGACAATTGACCAAGTCCATAATTCAAACTCATAAACTTCATGTTACAATTTAGGCTTGCAATCTATTTTTGGTAGATACTTTTTTATGTTTATTGATATTAATTTCGGTAATATTTCATAATTTATTTCATTTTAAAGTTAGTATATATACATATAAAATTAATAATTACGCTCATAAATTCACGTTACAATTCAATCTTGCAATCTACCATTGTAATTTCCAAGCTCACACTATCACTTTTTATCATTTTAAAAATTAATACATATACTTTAAAGTTTATATATGTATGTATATAGATGAAACTAATAAAAACAATTGAACTCGAATCATACTTTGGTTATTGGTTTAAGAATTTTATTTCACTTTAAAGTTAATATATATAATTTACTTTAAAATTATGTATGTACATAGATGAATTAACGGATATGAATTTTATTTTATTTTAAAGTTAATTACACAAAAGGTGTTTCTATGATGGGTTTGGTTGTGTTTTTATAATGGATTTGGTTGGGCAGATTTGACCAATAAGACCCGTGTATTTTCGTTCTCCTCCCTCCAAATAAAAATTTACACAACATTGCAATTAGCTAAGAAGTGTGTTTTGGTTTAAATTTTTCTAAATCCTATCCTAAATGAAAAAAAAGAAAGATTCTAATCTCTAAATTTTTGAGATATTTTGATTTTTTCATTAGTTTTTAAGCCAATTTATCATAAAATTAAGTTTTCTTGGGTTTTGAAAAATAAATCTTTAAAATAGGAAAATAATAATTTATTTATTTGTATATTTAAATGTTTTAAATCAATTTTTAATAGTTGTTATAAAAATTTTTTAATATATAATATTAATATATAAGTATTTTTGACACTTGTGCACTCCAACCTTCATGGAATTCTTTGGGATGCTTTTAAAGTTTTCTAAATCTCCTCTCGTATGAAAAAAAGGATTCTAATCTCAAAATCTTGAGATATTTTGATTTTTTCATTGGTTTTTAAGTTAACTTATTATAAAATAAAATTTTATTAGGTTTAAAAAAAATAAATCTATAAAAATATTAGGATTATCTATATATATGTGTGTGTGTGTGTGTGTGCGTGCTTTTTTAAAGTGAATTTATAATAAAAAAATTAATATTTATTATACAAAGTTTTAATATATATTATTAATATATAAGTATTTTGTATTATTTTATTATGATTATATTATATTATGATATTGTAAAAGAGGGAATAAAAATATTTAGAAATAGTGAAGAACTGACCCAAAGATGTGATGGAGCTTGAACTAGAGTGTAAGGAAGCATTTAATTCTTGTAGATTAATCATGGAGTAATGTTGCTTTTTGTGTCACTCTTATTTCAATCCGATGGATTGATGTGCTTGTAACATATCAAAGTTTTGACCAAAATCAATGTCATTGGTGTTTCTTTTACCCCAAAATGGAAAATTATGGGGACTTGCATGATGATTTCAAGTATTCAAGGATTGATAGTTTTATTCGCAAGCCCAAGCCCGAGATCATAGATGGTGTGGTTCGGATTTCACGGACATGATCTAGAAATTGGTTAGTGAATTCAAGATTGTCTACTTTAAAAGGTAACTCCTATTCCAAAAAAAATTTATGTAATTGTGGTCACCACAAGTCGGATGTGTTACCCATTTCTCTTGAATTTACTTTTTTTCTCTAAAAAGACTTTTATATTATCATGATTCTCATATTTACAAAACATATAACCTCGAAGTCGAAAAAATAGCGTATAAATAAACATAACGAGAATGATTAACGAAATTAGATCGTTTTTTTCCCCGGAAGAGTGTCACTCTACTCCAGCTTGACCTCTTATGTTGAAATTCTCATTCCTCTTGATCCCAACACTCGAATGTATCAAAGGAACTAACAATGATGTCTTTCTCAATACCGAAAATTCCTTCTTCAACCCTAATAATAGCCCAATTATGCTCATCATTCATTAAAATCTAACAGATGGAATCCTCTTCACAAATTTGTATGCCCCTTTCTAACGTCTCTTAGTGGCTTTAAATATTTGTCATCTACGTATTCTTATCAAGAAGCAATTTTTTCTCCACTCATAGAGACAATCAAAAAATCTTTCATTGGAGTGAGTGGCGAGATGATCTTCTCAAATCTTATATTCCTTTGGTGTACCTTTTGCACTTTTAGGAAAATTTGTTAAGATATATAATTTAAAGTTAATATATAAAATTTAAAAGTTAATATATGTATGTACATAGACAAAACTAATAAAATAAATAAATTAGTTATACCTTAGTGTTAAAATTGGGAGTTGATGGATAATAGATGTTTTTTGGGGTTTATTAGTTATGCCTTGCGGTTAAGATTGGGAGTTGACAGATAATAGATGTTTGTTGCAATGAATGGGCACAAGATCCCACAACCTCCATTGGGACAACCAAACGACTTTAAAAAATTTCCTTGTTAGGTATTACCAAAAATGGTTGGTCCGTGGGTTTGACCCCCCGACAATTCAACAAAGATGCCAACAAAGTCACTTATTATAACATGTACATAATAGTATATTTAAATTTTGTTCCTACATAGGCCCGAAAAAAACATAAATGTCTACAATTTTGAAGGAAAACTTATTTCTGGGCTATACGTTATTAAATGTGGTTGGGCATATACTTTTCCACCATTAGATTTAAATTTGTTTAAATCTAACGGTGGTCGCATGTGTGCACATTTAATAGCGTATGGCCCAAACCTCTCGATCATTTAATAACGTATGCCGAAAGAAATAAGGCACTTGCCATTTCTCGTAAGCATGTATTCATGTTTTTATTAAGTAAGAAAAGTTATGGGTCTTTTTGCCGAGGCAGCCCAATTACAAAGGCGAGACCTATCTACTGCATCCTAGCGTCGATAAGGACATTCAAGGCAATTTCGTACTGAGCTTATGTTGTTTACAATGATCCGTCTCTTTCATAAGCGGAGCTGCCTTTGTTTGCCATCTCATCTGGCTCCATTATTTGACGTTCTCAGTAATGTGATGAAGTTTACACTTGTCAAAGTCACGGAGGACTCTCTTTCAATCTGTCCAGTGATTTCTGTTGAGGCCGGTGCATTGCTGAACGAAGCGCTTTCCATGTATATATGTTTTATTATCAGTCCGAATCACCGAAGACTTGGAGCACTTTGATTCCCTTATCTCTTGCCATAAGACAAGCTTTTGGAGCCCTAGGATCTCTCGCATGAGTTGGTGGATTTCTTTTCCAAGTCCCTCAAAGTAGAACCAATCTTTGGAATACCCACCTCCAGGAGAGTAAAATAACTCACCCGCTCGACGGCACCCGGATTCCCCTTGGACGCCCCGTCAGAAAAAGATAGTGGAAATGTTTTGGGACCTCCACCAATTTTTGAAAAATAACATCCCTCGCCTCTTATGCGCCATCGTCAGAGTTGGCTCACCTTGCTGGAGTTGTGAGGTACTTGCGAGGATGGGGCGCAACGCATACCGAAACGGCGCTTTTCATCGGGGCAAGGTAGCAGAAATGGTCTTCTTATAAATACTTGAATTTGGGCCGCTTCGGGAGAAAGGATTTAGCTTTTGTGCGACGACTTGCGAGAGGGGTGTAAAGCGGCCACGTAAATCTTCTCGATCGCGCAATCGGATACGCACGATGTCTTGTATTTTGGGAGCGCTCCGTATCTTCTACGCCGCGAAAAGATTTGGAAGGGATTCGAGTGGGGATAGTGTTGACTCCAAGAGGCAAAGAGGTCCGCTACGGAGTTCGCGGTGCTGGAATCGCAAGTCTGAAAGCGTGAGAACCCAAACCTCTTGACAAATCGCACTCCATGAAAGAGATGCTGAAAGTTTGTATTCGGGATGATTCTGACATAACACACATCCGTGAGGCCCAACTATTTTCATTTTTTCCAGATTATCCTCAGGGTGCCCACTTTGTTATGGACCAAGGTCCGGAAGAAGAAGTTTACTTTTGGAAGGAGACGGCTCCCACACATTCTTCCGAAAAGTCCTTGGGTTTGACTACAATTCCTTATGTCTGTCAAAGCATTATACCCGGTCATACGGTGGTATAGACTCCAGACTGTCCCCATCGCCTATCTTTTTTAGATCCGCAAGCAGTGCGGCATCATCCAACGAATCGGCACGTTGCTTGTTGATGGGAGAAGCCGTCTTTGGAACTACGCTGGAGATCCCATCCGTTCCAATCTCCACGGCGATCCCGAGTCGAGATATCATACGATGCTTGTTTACACACAACGCGTCCCAGCCAATTCTCAAAGGGTCGCAATGTCTTCCATCGAGCAGTGGCTCACTTCCCATTATACCGTCATTCCATAGATGCGTACGCTTGCTAGCTTCGCTGAATCTGGCAGATTAATTTTTGAAAAAATTATCTGCTTTTTACAACATAACTTCCGGATCAGGCGTACTATTGGGTGCACTAGGCGTACGTAGGTTGAGAGCACACTAGTGGAACCGTACTTTGAGCGCGGGGTAACAGATTGGATGAGAGGGTTCGTTGAACATCTTCCACAAAATCTTTCCTCCCAATGCAAGATTGACAAGCATGGGTTCTCTTATCTCACGATCCGCCTTCGAGACAATGGCTTTTAACCACATCCCGATTAAATCCGGTGCATTTTTCTCTCATTGCCTTTCCCTCCACCTTGAAAATCTCTGGGCACGGTTGAGATCAGCTCCATCACCTTCCTTGGAGCAAGGGAGAAAGGCAGCTGAAGATTGGGAGAGCAGACAACACCGTTCTAGTCTAAGATTAACTTTACCTCCCTTAGTTAGCCTGATCTCCCCACGCATGACAATTTTGGTTTTAATTTTTTGAGATTATATCGCTCCACGCGACCTCTTGTTTACTCCGGAAGTTATGGGAAGACCAAGATATTTAAACGTCCCCGGTTGCCGACCTTAAACCCAAGAAGAGCGGAGATTTCGGTAAGTTCATTCGATCTATGTTCCGACTATATATTTCGCTCTTACTCTCGTTAACCAAGGCACCCCGAAACTCGCGGTACTTTCGAGGACCGAGTCGAACGCTCACGGCTATTCGATGGGAGGCTCCTCCGAGAAAGGAGAGAGTCGTCGGCAAAGAGAGCATGGTTCAAAGGTTCGACTCCATTTGAAGGTTTGAGACCGGAATATGTCCCACGCAATTCTTTCAGCGAGTAAGCTTATGACTAAGGAGCTCATGCCATTATGATATACGGGAAAGGGGGGAGAGTGGGCAACCCCGCTGATACCTCTCGAGCTTGGAAGAAGTTAGCGGGTCTGCCATTAACTAACGGAGCAATCCATGGGCATCGATGCGGGCTTTTATTAAATGGACAAAATGTATCGAAAAAACCAAAGGAGAGCGAGGACCTTAGATAGGAAGCTATGATTAACTCTATCAAAGGCGTTAGCCATATCTAGTTTAATCAACATACCTTTCTCCTTTCGTTGCTTTACTTGAGTGTATTGTCTCCTGTGCTTGGATCACGTTGTCCGAGATGTGCCTACCTCCACGAAGCCACCTTGGTTGTGGAGATCGGTTGTTCAACGGTGGCTTGATCCGGCCGCTTGAAGTTTTGCCGAGATTTTATAAGAAGCATTGCACGAGCGGGATAGGTACAGATCTAGCAAAGGAGTCGGGATTGGTGTCCTTAGGAATTAGAGCCGGATAAGTGGACTTAGTTCCTCCACCAATCTTGGCTTTGCGCATGAATCCTCTTGTCATTTTAAGCGGATCTCGCCTTGATAATGTGCCAGCGGATTTGTAGAAGTGGATTGTGAACCCATCGGCCCGGGAGAGCCTTGTACGATTCCATGGACCAAATAACTTTTATGATTTCCTCCTCGGTAATGGGTCTGCTGAGAGATTTAAGTTGTCTTCGGGGATCGATAAGGAGGGAACACGGGAGAGAAAGTCATCCACCTCCTCGTCATTGCTTTGAGTTTCTTCTGCGAACAAGTTCTGTAGTGGTTTTTCAGCGGCGACTTTAACTTGATTGAATCTTTTACATACTTGACCCTTGGCACATTTTGATTTACTGCTATGTAGTTCTTCGACGAGTCTAGCTCTATATTGCTTAGGTGGAAGAAGGGAGTGTTCAGATCCCAGGCCTTCAACCAAGCACGGATTTAAGCCTCCGGTATTCTTCTTCCTTACGAAAAGTTTGGTGCTGTTGCTCTTTGTGCTTTTACTTCCTCCTCGAGCAACTCGAGATGTGATATCTCTTTGTTTTCCATATCGGTTTGCGGATCAGGCAAAGCACTGCATGACCTCCTTTCTGCTGATGGGGTTGATATCCAGGATTGCTTTTATCAATCCTTCGGCGCTTGCTTTGTAGCTTTCGGCTTTTTGCTCCCATACGTAGGCTGGAGGATGCGGAGATTGGTTTGACCCATGCTTCCTTGGCTGGTCTCCAAGAATCCATCTCTCTCGATCCGAGAGAGGGTTGAATCGAAAAGGAAGCGGACCCAAGTCTTCTTCATCATCCAAATGGAGCTGGATGGGTTTATGATGCGAGAGAGCTTGGGCGGGGATTTCTGGTGGTTATTTTCTTGTTCATCATAATGGAGCTTTGAACCAGAAGCGGTCTAAACGAGCGAGAAATATGCTCCGTACCAACCCGATTGTTAGTCCGGGTGTAAATGCCACGAATGGGCCTGAAATCGAAAGGTCCCGGTCTTTGGGTGATCTCCTCAACCTTGGCCAACATAGGGTCGTTGGAGACTTTGGTCCCCCCTCTTTTCTTTTACTTTCGAACAATATTCGGATCCCGGCTAGTATGATATTGTTTGGGAATGGTCATTCAAGAAAGGCCTCAAGTGTATCCCAGACATTCTCGCTTTTCGAGAATAAGTCACCGGAACATAGAGATTGAAGAGAGAGATGGTCAACTTACTTGCCTTATGCTTCAGCCTCCGTGTATATCTAGTCGCTGGTTTCATGGGTCCTAAGCGGTGAAAGAGGTCTTGCGTCCAAAGTGTTGCCGGCCCTCCGAGGTTCCCCTTGCGTTGACTTTGCTCTTTCACCTTTTTTGTTCCACTTTGTTCTACCTAACTCTAGAAGGGCCTCGCCCTTCTATTTTGGTCTCTGGAGACATAAGAACGTACGAGGGTTCGATTTGGTGAGGTCCACTTTGATTGCTTCTATTCTAGAGGGATTCCCAGAGACACTCTACGAGTTCAAGAGATGAGATTCATTATTTACAAAGAGGGGGTTGGGGCCTCCCCTTGGAAGGCCTTGGTCCGATATTTCGCCCAATAGACATTTCTATTGTGGATTGACTTCCTTGAATCTTGAGTCTTTACTGCCTCTTCTTCCCTCTTCTCTTTACGAGATTTCCTTCCTCCTTTTTTGGAAGGGCGCTC
Organism: Pinus albicaulis; assembly: GCA_034641835.2. NCBI lineage: Eukaryota > Viridiplantae > Streptophyta > Pinopsida > Pinales > Pinaceae > Pinus > Pinus albicaulis. Next base: position 463,733,824 of record CM076583.1, on the reverse strand, counting down.
GTAGAATTCATCTTCGGAAGAACTAGAACTAGCCATGGTTTTTTCCTTGCTATTTACGCGTAGGAAGGATTAGTGAGGGAGAGCCTTGGTTTTCCTCCGAAATTTGAGCCTGTTTCTTCTCTCTCTTTGTTTGAAGGGGAAGGGGCCGAGCTGTTCCTCGTTCTCCCGATTTAGATTGGCTTGTATGTCTGCTCTCCTTACGGTGCATTTGGAGGAGCTTCGCTTCTTGGTTGCTTTTGGAGCTTGGTTGACCTCAGTCATATTTCCTTTGCACTGTGCCTTTTTTTGAGCTAGTGTTTCTTTGGACTAGGGTCCATTGTTCCCCATTTTGTTTATCCGCTTTGTTTCTCGCTTCTTCTTACGGTGCTTTGCGAAGTGGCCGTGCCGTGGCGGTGCCTACATTTAAGGGCAAGTCTGTTCATAATCCAGCTCTTGGACATGCGTCCACCCGGCGAGCGGTGAGCTTGATTGCTTCGTGAATCCTTCTTCGAGATCTACTTCTACGCAGGATGCGGGCACATAGTCTTGAGTCCTTTCTTGCTTTGATCTATGTATTTTCCCAAAGCATTTCCTATGGTGCGGAGAGAATTTGGATTCCGACGGTGGAGAGAGCAAGTGAGGGAGTCTAACCCAAAGCAGGAAACTGCGGGGGAACATCCCGAGTGGGGTCGAAGTCGGGGGACCATTTGTTTAGGTAAAGGCCACGAGGGCCATAAAGTATGGCCGTTTACGAAGATTAATCCTTTGTCTTCCGGGTTTTCAAATACAAACACAAAGAAACCACTTACCCTCACAGGTAGCGTATTGACTCCCTCCTTGATCGGAGGCTTCCCGGGTTCCTTTGAGTCCATTCCTCAGCGAGTTTGGGAGAGGGCCGGAGGCCCGGGTGAGCGCCTATGAGACCCCTCTCGCCCTGATTCGAGCCGATTTGCGGGTGTCTCCTTCGGGGAGAGCGCTTGTGGGGATTGAGTCCAGTTTTCTCACAAATTTCTGCTTGGGACCGAGATGGAGGGCGTTTGGGAGCATTCGCAATCATTGCCCTAAAAGCGTAACCTCGGAGGCGGAGGGGAGTGCAGGGGGTCTGCGGTCTTCCATGGCGAGGACACCGTCGCAAGCGGGCCGGACGGGGGAGCGAGCAGCGCGTGGGAGCGCCGGCGGCCCGAGGCGCGGTCGGAGGCGCGAGAGGCGCGAGAGGGAGAGCGAGGGCGGAGCGAGCTAGCGCGCGGCAGAAAAGTGATCGGTGATAAGGCTCGCCAATTTTGAACCCCTAACGTGTGATACATAAACATCATGTTTTAACCATTACGACATGAGTTAAATGGTCTAGAAATCATTTTTGATGTGACTTTGTTGAGTAGTGTGAGGACTAAGAATCAAACAATGGGAAGAAAAAATCCTAAGGATGGAGAGGTTGAGACTTCACCTTGTGACTCTCGTGCACATAAACCAATGTTTTCACATAATACAATGAATGAAATTATGAAGGTGTAAAGCATTGTTAAAATAAATTTAGTTGGATTTAGAATTGTATTTCATTGGCGACAAGGCGAAGTGAATACATTAAAACTAGAACAAATGGGTTTACAATTTTAGCAACATATATTAGTAATTTTGCCAATAAAGTTCAAGAAATAAAACTTTAAAATTTGAGATATGTATGTTAAATAAGAGAGACTTTCAAATGCTTATTTTTTATTAAAAAATATGTGAGTGCAACGAGCCGTTATGGAAAATTTGTGTGAAAACCTTGACTAGAATCTATTCTAGATGTCTAAGATGTTACAAAATTATACATAGTCAATCTAGTGCAAAAAAACAAGCAAGATAAAGTAGTTGGATAGACTTGGACATCTCACATAATATTGAATCAACGAATAATTGTAAATAGATAAATTTATGAATGATGTGCTTACTTCCTTGTTACTCCAAAAAAGATTCTGTCTTCACCCTTATTATACATCCTACTCTTTTTGTTCCTTTTTTTCTAATTTAAAACTTCCTTGGACAATTGGAGAAGGTAATTGTTCTAAAAATATTTTTTTTTCATTAATTTTTTTTCTATAGAAGGAGTATTTTAATTTAATTTTATTTAGTAGGTGGGGTCTTTAAAAAATGCCAGTTCTTTTTTATATAAAAAAAAATTGTAAGACTTTGTGACTCCCACAAAAATGAACAATGTATAAATAAGACATGTTAAATATCATCATCAAATATCCCATAAAACCATGCAAGTGGATATCATATATCATCACATAAATAACCATGTAAAGTAACCCTTATGTCTCTCACAAGTAGCAAGTGTTGTAAAAAATATAGCATCATAAAAAAATAATATGATGTCTCAAAAATTTAATATGTACCATAACCTAAAATATGTTTAAAAAAGTCAAAATAACCATAATGATAAAATATAGTCAAATAGATTATGTCAAATTAGAAGGTATGCTAGGACTAGCCATGTGCCTTTTTTATTCACTACTCGAAAGAGATTTCTCTCCTCCCCCCTTCATCTGTTCCCAATGTGCTAGTATGTGTGTGTGTTGAAGTGGCATCGAAAAGAGAGTATGTAGGCACAAAGAACATACAAAGATTTCCTAGTGCAATGTGAGTATGGGATTTGAGGGAGAATTTTGTGAGGCATGAGGGGTAGAAGGAGGTGGCGGACCACAAAGGTATAGGTTCCCTGTTTATTTTCAATTGATTAAATTAATTGGAAATTGCATCAAAATGTATACAAAATATAATTCATTTTTTTTTCTTTCTCCATGACACATTTGTCCTTCTAACTTGAACCCTTATGTTTCCTCAAGATCCTCTACTAAAGAATATCATTATATGTTGTAATAAAAGATAATAAATTATGAAATAGTTTACCTCAAAGAACAAGATAATAAATAGGAAAAGTATTGAACAATATGGCATCATGTTTAACATAAATGTTTGGGTGTCTTGAAAACATGCACAAAGGACAAATAAGTACATTAGGGAAGTTTTGTGCAAGTAATGAGGAGAAATGTTGTAAATAGTATGAATTTGAACACAAACTAAAGGTAGTAGTAAGAAATAATATATCTTTATGTCCAAGCAAATTATTTGAAGTAGCATTATAACATCAATATACTATACATATATAGAATATATAACATATAGTATTGTGACATTATATTGCAATATTAATCTTATATATATAAAATCAAGCCAAATAAAGTTAAATATGTGTGAAGAATGACTAGGAGTTTAACCGAATCATCCGTTATTAGCGTGTATTGCAATCTGATGTATAACTAAGAAAACATGAAAATATGGTAGAAAAATACTCATTTTCAACTATAATGACTCATAAGTAAAATGTATATGATCATGTGAGAATGGTAGGAAGCTAAGTTAAAAATTTTGAATAATTTAGGTTGAACACATGGTTGTGCAAAAGATATAATGATTCATATCGCTCATGAAAATAGGAACACACAATGAGGTGATATCACATACTCCTATACAAAGAAAAGAATGTCGAAAAAAGTATGAAAAAAGAAAAAAGAGAGACTTCTTATTGAGCTTCTGAATATATATACTCACTATTTTAAAGAAATTTTTAACATTTCTTTTTTCTCGACAGAATTTAGAAGGACACGTACATATTTATATTATGCCAAATTTGTTGCATAAGATACCTATAAATACAAATTTCTAACCTTTCATTTTACCTTTGAATGTGAGGAATGGTTCAATAACTATAATGTTTATGGGAATACATATTCAAAATGAGCCCAAGGGGGATGCCACATTGGTTTAGGGAGGTGAAAAGTGTTAATAATTGTGAAAATTATGACTATGGTCATTACAATGGAGAATAATAGCCATAACTTGTTAAAAGTCTCATTAAATCCCCAAATGAGAGGCTTCCACATCGCTTTAAGACTTTTAGGGCCATAAGAAAATTCATTTTCAGAGACATGGAAATCACATAGTGTATTCTCTCGGGCGGGGTGTAGTGACAAGTGGTCTGCAATGTAAACATTTAAAATACAAACATGATAGATATTATATTATATTATATACAAAATAAATAATAATTATGTGAGAGAATTTTGAAGTGTGAAGCACATAAATTTTGTGGACACGCAAAAATACCCACCAAAACTTAAAACCACCATTTCCACCCACAAACCTTAAAATCACTATGACCATTTCCACTCCCACCTTCCCGCTATGGAGCCGACCACCTCCAAACTGTCACTCGATATTTTATTTAATGCACGGTTCATCATTATATACACATCCAGCGTTTTTCGATTATTTTAATCAATTTCTATATCATTCCACTTCTTCTTTGATTGTCCTCATCAGTTATTACAGTACAATACGACTTCATATTTAATTCTTGGGAAGGTTACAGAAGCTTCATTGCAATTCGCAGAGGTAACTTCAACTCTCTTTCAGCATAGTTGAGCTTATTTTAAACCCACAAATTAAAGGGAAATCTAGAAGTGAAATATGTGAACTTTAATGCAATGCTCATCATTTTGTTTATGCAGCTACACAAACTTGCAGGGGACATTATGGCACAAGGAAATAAAAAAATTCAAAAGGAGCGCAAAAATGAAGAAGGATGTGAAGTTGGTCTAGATGCTGCAGATGCAAGCAATCCTAGTAATCGAGTTTCTCATATGAAGAATAAATTTGCTAGGTTCATTTTTATGTGCAACTCAACAACCAAGCAGGATTGTTTCCGATATCATGTTTTTGGCATGCCATCAGTGAAAATGGAGCTTGTACAAAAGGTTTACCCTCGAATGAAGCAATTTTTGTTTGACTTCGACTTTAGATTAATGTACGGAATTTATAAAGCTGCATCACGGGGCGGCAATGAAATTAGAGGAATTTTGAGGTCTAAAATGGGCCTCCTAAGGAAAATGTACAATCAATTTACTTTATGAGAACCAATCACATTTTAGGGGATGACATCATCCCTCATGGTTGAGGTGGCATTGCTTGAGTTAAAGGTAATTACTTGTCACATTCTCAATGGTGGATAAAAACTCATGGTTAAACATGGTCGTGCTCTAAGTACTTTTAAATTCAAAGTAAAGTACTCATAACAAATGTCATTTCACATTTTTTGAATAAAAATATATTATTGTCATTTCATATTTCTTGAAAGAAACAATGCATATCCAAAAACATTTATTATATTATATTATTTTTATGTAGTATATTAATTACGTGTTATTATACAATTTAAATAATATAAATTTTAATTAATAGCATATAATATAATTAAGAATTTATAAATTTATATTTATATTTCATTTTAATTTATTTAAGTACAAAGGACAAATGCATTAGTTGTTCAATGGTAATCATTTTTCCTTAAAAATTTCATTCTTATTTATAGTCACATCAATACAATTTTTTTATTAATTTTATTTTGGTACAACTTTTGAATTGAATTTAACTATGGTTACATGGATTGTGGTGCAAAAAGTGAATTGAAAATTCATAAATATTATTTTATTGTTTTAGCTATTATTTTATTATTTCCTTAGGAGGCCCATTTTAGACCTCAAAATTCCCCTAATGGCTAGAACAAAATGCCTTCAGAGTATTCCAATGGAATCATATGGGACAGTCTATTGGATGCGATCATTACCGCCAACAGAACAGTCACTGCAAAGAAATGATTTGATAGCTAATTTGTAGGACCGTTCCACTAATCCACAATATGGTAATGAGTATGGTAATGTGTATCAACAGAGGATCAATGTGGATATGAAGCAACATAGTGCACCTTGGCCTGATGTTTATCAAGAGAAGGAGATGGATATGACGCAGAACTATCCACAATTTGATATTAATCAACAGAGAGTCGTTAAACATAGGTTGGAGCCCATCAGGGATGGGACTTTATATCCCGAAGACATGAAGAGGCCATAAATTGATTAAGCAGAGATTTATGTAAGAGATTTATTTTTGTTCACAGTTTTGATACTAAATCAATGCTTTAGCCATAGGAAAGTACGCCAAAGTGACTCTGTTTTTGTCATTCTAAATTTTAATTACAAATTATCGAGGATTATAGTTGAGCATTTTTTTTATTATGTCAATATCTTAATATGCGATATTCTTTGTTCTTCCTCTCCTATCTTCATTGAAGAATTAACATATCTATGAAATTTACCTTTTGTTTCAAATTGTTCCTATCATTCCAATAATTGGTTCAAATTAGTTTTGAAAACTCATGACTCTAATTTGGACCAACTCTAATTACTCGTGTAATTTCATGATATTCTAGATTAAATTGTATAAAAATGCAATCCATTAACCATTACAATTAAACTTTATTTTCAACATTTTTAGACAATTTAACCTTCGAAAGTTTGATAGGAAAAATGCATTTGACATATCTTCCCTTCACTCTTCAATAATTTTCAATTTAGTCCAAGCTTTTTATTTGATGGCATGTGATATGTTGTGAGTCCTTCCATCCTTACAACATAATTAAAAATATAACATAAGAATAATGAACTAGTGCTCTTATAATTTGCAGTATATTGTATACAATTGTCACACACAAATTAAAGGTAAATATAGAATTAGAAAAAAAAAAAATTAACGAAAAGGTAATATTTTTTTTAGCTATAACAAAAAAAACATTATGGTAAAAAAAAAATAACAAAAGTCAAAACAACTATAATATTTTTGTTTTTTTAATTACCGAAAATTGTATGGACATTGTGGTAAAAAAGAAACAACAAAAATCAAAACAAGTAATATAAGGTAATATTTTGGCATATAGTATCATAATTTTGGCATCTTGGTAGGAAAGCTAGATCTTGTAGAAAAGTGTTATCCCCAAATATGTCTATCCATGTGTGACTCTGACTTAAGATCTGACTTAAGATTAATATATTAATGTATAGCATTTATGTTTATGAACAAAACAATGTGGTTATAAGCTAACATGATGCAACTTCTCATGCTAAACAAACAATAAATGATGGACATGGATATGAGGTACCACAATCTATAATATGATATTGATCAATATAGACTTAATGAGGATATAATATGATATTGCTCAATATAAACTTAATGAGGATATGAGGTAGGGCACATGGATGTGAATATGAGGTAGGGCATCATGGATGCGAGATGGTGGAGATAGATATGGGTTTGCATAATTTACAATATGATATTTATCAATGGACATTTAACGTGGATATGATGTAGGGTATCATGGATGGACTTATCTTGATGTAATGAGGAAACCATATATGGATTAAGGAGAGATATATGCTTGTGGTGGCAATAAATTTATTCACTTTTCCATTAGCAACTTTTGAGTTCATATTATTTATATGAATTTTATATTTTTATCTTATCAATTATAAGAAATTATTATTAATATGATTATTTTGAAATTAATTTTTTTTTCTATATTTATTTCATTTAATTAAAAATAATTTTATATTTTTTTATATAAAATGAAATGAATTAAATATTATTAGAGTATATTATTATTTTCTTTATTGGTATAAAATCAACACATTTATTTCAAAATTCAAAATATTTTGTATTTCAAAATGTAATTTTATATTTTATAAGATGTAATTTCATTTATTATTTTCATAAATTTAGTGAAAAAAAATTGCATAAACTCAAAAATTTTCATGCAAAGAGTTTCAACTTATCTTCTAAGAGATTGCCATTTAAGAAATTTTACCTCATTTGTTTCTTGGTATTCTTGATGTAGTATATCTGATGTATATTTGTTTCTTGGTATATCTGATGTAGTATATCTGATGTTGAACAAGTCATGGAAAAATAGATGATTATTGAATGAAAAGAAAGCGCTTTTGAGTCCCTTTTTGTTTCCCCTCAAGTGTTATTTTTGGACTTGGGCTCAACCAACAATATCTTGAGTATCTGTTGATTTTGTATACCTTGTGAAAGAAAAAGTATATTTTTTACTTTATAAACATTGAACAAGACAATTAAAGATATTAAAATGTGAAATTCTTTGTCTTTCTTCTAATACTTTTATTGAACAATTAATATATCTATATATGAAATTTACATTTTATGGAAATTATTCCTAATTATCTTAATATAATTCCAACTAATTGTTTCAAATTAATTCTGACAACTCATGAGACTAATTTTGACCATCTCTAATTTATTATGTAATTACTCAAAATTTACTTACACTTTAAATTTACATAAAATGCTATAAAAATACAATCCATCAACCATTACAATTAAACGTTATTTTCAACATTTTCATACAATTTTAACTTTCGATATGATATTATGGAGATCTTGTGGTCTTAAAAGGAACTTCATTTGATGTGTCTTCCATTCACTGTTCAATAATTTTCAGTTTAATCCAAGATTCTTATTTGATGGTGTGTCATCCATTCACTTTTCAATTCAATCCAAGCTTTTTATTTGATGGCATGTGATAGGTTGTGAGCCCTTCAATCATTACAACATAATTAAATAGATAAAAGAAGAAGAATGAACTAGTGCTCTTATAATTTGCAGTGCAGTTCTATTGCATATTGTCACACACAAATTAAAGTAAATGAGTACAAATGTGAAATTTAATGAAAGGTTAATATTTTTTTTAGCTACAGAAAATTGTAGGGACATTACGGTAAAAAGGAAATAACAAAATTGAAAACAAGTAATGAATGTTGAAAGAGATCATATTCCTCTTGTATTTAGCTAACTACTTCTTGATCAACCATCCATCAAAGATGATTGTTAACGCCAAGGGATTATTTCATTTACACACCATTTCAGTAAATCCACAATATGATGTCTATCAACAAGGAAATTTGGATATAAGGTGGCATGATGGAACTCCTCATGCTTAATAACACATGATGGAGATGATGGACATGGATACGAGGTAACACAATCTACAATATGATATTTATCAATAGAAGCTTTATGCGAATATGAGGTAGGCAATATGGATGTGGATATGAGGTAAGGCATCATGGATGGGAGATGGTGGAGATGGATATGAGGTAGCATAATTTACAATATGATATTTATCAATATAAGTTTAATGTGGATATGAGGTAGGGTATCATGGATGGGCTTATCTTGATGAAATGAGGAGACCATACATGGATTAAGGAGATATATATAGGTTTAGTGGCAATAAATTTAAGAGACGAGTTGTGATAAGTCTTGAGTATGACCCTCCACCCTTTGAACCTCCAACTCTTGCTAAGTTATAAATTTCTGTTGTATTTGGCTTAAAGATTATTGGATATATTCTTAGTATTATAGTGGCAACCACTAAATTTGATCTTGGTCATCCCTGAAATCACTTTAACAAATTAACAATTCATTATGAAAAAAAAACTTAAAGAATAAAATAAAAATAAATCAAAAATAAGATTTTTTGGGGATCAATGATTTCAATCCCATGCAATGAATCCCACATATTCAAGTAACCTTAATGATTCTTTCTCTAGTAATTATAGTTTTCACTTTTCCATCAACAACATTTAAATTCATATTATTTATATGATTTTTAGATTTTTATCTTATAAATTATAAGAAATTATTGTTAGTGTGATTATTTTGAAATTAAAAGTTTATTTTATATTAGTATATTGATATTTTCTTATATTTATCAGACTAATAAATTCATTTAAAATTTAAAAATTCAAAATATTTTGTATTCTAAAATTTAACATTGTGCACATTAATCTAAACTCAATGAAGACATTTATATATACTTTGGCACTCTACCGATTGTTCTACTATGACATCGACCCCACTTGAATGCTTTATTGACACTACTAAGGTCACCCTAATCTTACTACAATGTTTCCTTTAATAGTGAATTTCCATAATGATAACATATTTTCCACTATTGTACGCACTATGTTCCCTTTAGCCTCATCGACCATTGTCCTTTATAAACTTGTACAATGATAAAATACATTCAGAAGGGAAACATAAAATTATAAAACCTACCTAGATTAAGATGTGTCATTGAGCTGAAATGAAGCTTGAAAGATAATACTAAGGTATGATGAGTTAGGTGATAGAAGATAAGGAAACCCCCTACCCTTTTGTGTAACCTGCTATCCACCATAATGATTGTGAAGGTTGAACATTTGCGAAGGAGTTTCTGCTTAAGAGAGGTTCCAACATGGTTATTTCTTGTTTCCAAAGGCGAGAGGAAAATATTTTTCGAGGGAAAAGAACAAATTTAGTTTGTAAGCAAGAAAACACATAAAATTGGTTTAGGTAGCACCGTTCAACTAGCCCAAACCAACATGAGCTCTACAGGGAAGGTCATGGTCATTCATCTTCACATTTCAACTCTTGCGTTTGTGTTTCTATGAGGGTGAGGACTTTCAGGGTCATCTAGAATAATTTCATTAGCATCCCTTAAGGTAATTTCCTAGCATATCCTTCTTTATATAATTTCAAATTCTAATTTATTTTCCAACAGTGATTGTTTGTTTGTGTATTCCTTGTGGTGAGCTCAACAAAGCTCCTTCTCTTCTGTGGGTCCTAGTCCCCAACTCTTTCTTTTCTATTTTGTTTGTTCATACTTTTGATTCTTCCTCAGGGAAGGAATTTAAATTCCCTATTTTGAGTTTGCAGACAGTTTGGAAATCATATCCCGGTACTGGTCCTATTAATCTCTCATGAATAGTTTGTGCATTGGCTCTCTTGAGATTTATTCTATTTTTTTTGTGTTGTGGGTGGTAATCCTCTAGTTTACTCTTGTTTTAGATCGTCTAGTGACACAATGCCAAGACAAAAAATTTAACCCTAGTGCAACACAAGTAACCGAGTGTCTGAGGGATCCTCAAGAACCATTAAGGTAAACTCATATTCCATTCCCAAAATATGATAAGTTCTTAGGAACTTCCATTCCAGCACTATTGTACATCAAGAACTTCTATGCCAACACTCCATTTTACTTTAGGGTTGAAATTCATTCAGTTAAGGAAGAAATCATGAAGGAGAATAAATCACTCTCTAATTCTAAGATCAATGTTGTGGCCATGAGTTAGGTTCAAGAAGTAGGTCATAGAAGAGGGAGAATAAACATGCATCTTCAAGAAATTCAGTTATACTGACACACAAAGTACACAATAGGAATATTTCTTTAGGATAAAGGTGATGAGTGCAAAGATATGGCTTTCTTGTTAAGGGATATTCATTAGAAAATAAATCACTTGCACACTCACATCATGAGCATGAGTTTAGGGCTTGCACACTTAGAAGTGCATCCTAGCTGCAAAAAGTCACACAGTCCAAATGTCCCAAATACTAATACTATCAACATCTAGGTATCTAATTCATCAGGTTGATGTTGTTTCTATATATGATACTTTGCTAAGATTTAGTTTAGATTCTAAGTTTATGCATGTATGTTGTTATATGATGGAAAACCTAGACCAATGGAGAATGTATATTTTTTGGTCATGTACTATTTTTTTAACACCATCATATCCCTGACCTCCCTCTAGGGAGAAGCCTCATTGAGATCCACTATGGAAATATAATGGATACATAACTCTTGTTTCTCTTTTGGTTTCCATTTTCGCAGAAGGAAACAAAGGATGCTTCAAAATCTATGTAACTCCTATGACTTATGCAATAGAAAAGTTAATTAACTCTCTCTCTCTCTCTCTCTCTCTCTCTCTCTCTCTCTATATATATATATATATATATAGAGAGAGAGAAAGAAGAAAGAGATAATTAACTTTTCTGTTACATAAGTCATAGGAGTTGCATAGATTTTTGAGCATCCTTTGTTTCCTATAGGTTATGTATCCATTATATTTCCATAGTGGATCTCAATGAGGCTTCTCCCTAGAGGGAGGTCAGGGATATGATGGTGTTAAAAAAATAGTACATGACCAAAAAATATACATTCTCCATTGGTCTAGGTTTTCCATCATATAACAACATACATGCATAAACTTAGAATCTAAACTAAATCTTAGCAAAGTATCATATATAGAAACAACATCAACCTGATGAATTAGATACCTAGATATATATATAGATATATATCTGTGTGTGTGTAATTTAAAAAATAATGAATTACATTGTGTTGTTCTGCACAAACTTGGTTGACTGCCAATCTAACTACATGCATGGAGGGGCAATGTTGAGCATCACCACCTCCCCCCTTGCACACATGAAAGAGACACCAAATTCATTTATTTTTTTTTAATATATATTTCTACTTGTTTCTTTATTTTAAATTAAATTTTATCTATTTATTTAATAATTTTTTTATTTTTAATGATTTATTTAATAATTTTGTTTTTTCATCTTTTTTAAATTATATATGTTATTTTTATTTTTTCAAATATGCTTGTTTAATTTTTAATTTTTTATGTTATAAATTTTTCCACAGAAAAAGTTATGTAGCTTTCATTATATAAAATAGTAAAAGATACGTAGATGCACGCGAATTTATTTGATGGCATAGATTCCATAGTAGAGATAAATATTTTCTTCTACAAACAACTATATTCATCAACATGTTGTCCAAATGAGCTTATCTTCTGAGTCACAAATGGAACATTTGTGAACTTTAGGATTTTAAGATACTCATCCCAAGATGTAGCATTTTGACCTCGAGTTGCACATCATTTGATTATAACTAGATTTGAGGTTTGTCTGATAGATAAGCTAGGGAGACGTAAGCCAAAGTGAACTTATTGATGTATGTGATATGTTGAATCAACCAAGATGAGAGATGATGTCCATGGAGCCTTCCAATCCAATGATCTCTCCCTGGGAAAAATTTAATCCATTTTATATCTTCCAACATAAATGGTTAACAATGATATGGAAAGCTTTAACGATGGCCTTCCAAATGATGGATGCATTAGAACATGATTTTTGGTGGAAACATATCTAGTCAAGAATAGAGAGGGGTTTGACATATATTTTTCGCATGACATGTGAAGAAATACATTCCCTATAAACAAGTCTCCACACTCCCTTAGATAAAAAGGATTTTTCAAAGGAGGGAAGGTTTTTGAGACCCCACCCAGCATGGGGTTTTGGTTTTGCGATGGAGCTCCCAACAGTGAGGGTAAATTATTTTTTTCCTCTTTTATGTGCTAGATAAAATAGAGTTATAATTCGTTTATCTTCGCTAAAATACTAAAGGGGATCTAGGTCAGGGAAGCCTAATATATAGGAATGGATTTAATCATTGATCTTCATAGAACAAGATGTCCCACTCTAGAGAGCCACTTGTTATTCCATAACCTGATTATTTTCTCCACTTTTCTCAAAAGGAAAGAATAACATTGTTTAAGGTAGTTGAATAGATTGAGAATTAAACCAAGGAATTTTAATCCTTGACCAATATCCATGATCTGTGATGAAAATAGGTGTTCAATGATAGGTCTATCAGTATCTGGGATCATTAGGGGAATTTTGAGGTCTAAAATGGGCCTCCTAATAAAAATGTACAACCAAAATAAACTCTATAAGAACCAATAGAATTCAATATGATGATGTTAACCATGGGGGATGATTCACCATTTTTGGAGTAAAAAAGTAAAAAGATTAAAATAAAATAAAATAATAAAACTACTTTTTCAACTCGTATTTTCAACTTATCTCCCTAAAGTTTTACTCGAATTTAGAGCGAGAGTAGACGTTGGATGTGAACTTTAATTCCTCATCCAAGGAGTACCCATGTATTATAATTTTGATGGACCCTGCTACACAAAAAATGAGAAACACATGAAAAAACATTATTGCAATCACATTTTTCATGTATTTCTCATTTTTCATGTAATAGGGTCCATCGAAAGTATAGAACATGGGTACTCCTTTGATTAGGAATCAAATTATTCATCCAACGAGTGTTTCACTTGAAATTGTTGTAAACCCATAAGGAGATAAGTTGAAGATATGAGTTGAAAAAATAGTGTTTTATTTTTTCCCTCTAAATTTTTTTCCCTCTAATATTATTTTATTATTTCGACTATTATTTTATAATTTCCTTAGGAGGTCCATTTTAAACCTCAAAATTCCCCTAATGATTCCATTCAATAATGGAGTATTTATGATTGTTGATAATCATGCCTAATGCATGAATGAAGAGATCAAGTATTTCCTTTAATGCATGTAGCTGGGGAATTCCTTCATCTTAGAAGATGAGAACATCATCCATGAAAAGAAGGTGGGGGAGCGAGAAGCCATGAGATGTGAAAAAACCTTTGAAACTCCCCATGTTCACTACATCGGAAATCATCATACTCAGCCCTTTCACTACTAATAGGAAAAATAGTTGGTAGAGAGGACATCCCTGTCTTAGATATATTTTTCCATTGAAGAAACTCCATTGAAGAGGATAGAAAAAAGAATTATTACTGATGTTTTTCATTAGCCACGAAATGAAGGAGTGTGAAAACCAAAAAAAAAGCATTAGAACGTGGAGATACAACCAATTAAATTTGTTAAAGGCTTTGGAGAGATCAACTTTGAAAACTAAGGCTTTTTGTCGAAATGTGTGGATTGAGTGAAGAGATTACTAGGCCAAGCCATTAGCTTCATGAATATATCTATCAGATAGGAAACCAAATTGTTTTTTGGATATGTGCTTAGATATATTATCTCTTAATCTGAGGGCTATGGTCTTGGAGATAATTGTTTAGATAACATTACAAAGAAATATAGGTCTGAATTGGTCAAAATACTCCACATTGTCATATTTTGGTATAAGAATGATAAAACTAGAATTGAATGGGACCAGAAAAGGCTAATGGACCTAGAGTATTCAACAAAAAAACAATATATGCTCTCCCAAAAAGTACATGTAGTGGGTGAAGAATTCAATCATGAAGACCATCAAGTTGGGGACTTTTATCCTTTTGAAAATTGTAAAGGAATTTATCCATTTCAGGCTTTGTGATCTCTTCCATGAGAGCTTCATTTCCTTTTAATCGATGAATCTTGGGAAGTGACTATCCACTACCGTAATTTTTTCAGTAGAAGCTCTCTCCTCCTAATAAAAAAATGCTTTTGTTTAGTAAGAAAATCCTTCCTCAACAATATCAATGAAAGAGGTGCCTATATTATTGTTTTCCCTTTTGATTCCTAAAATGGTATTAATGGATTTCCTATGGTTGGCCACCTGGTGGAAGGATTATGAGTTCTCATCTCTAGCTTGGAGCTAGAGTGCATGAATTTTGAGCTGCCATTATTTTTCTTTGTCAAGTAATATGTTCCTTTTATTTCTATATCTAAGATACATGCATTTAAGGCCTATGTTGGATTCCCACTCATGTTATGTTCCCACAAGGAGAGGAGTTGGGATTCAATTTTGAATAGGGATTTGGAGGATTCTTATTTTATTTTTATCCCAATCCATTGTAAGGGAATTTGATTTCCTAAGATTCTGATGGAATTGAATAGGGGTTGATTTAAGGGAGTTAGGAGAGATTCAATTCAAATTTGATTTGAGCATATTTGTAAGTTGGAGGGCGGGTAGTTTCGCCACAAGGGGTTTAACTTGAAAGGGCAGGGCGGATTAGTGGGAAGAGGATCCAGCTTAAGAAAGATAAGGACATAACTAGATTCTCCCCTTACAGAATCCCATGGTTTCATTTTGATATCTATATCTAGTAGAGCATCTAAAACCAAGAAACGATCTAGTCTCTTACCAATTCTAGCAGACCTCACTTGATTATTTTTCCATGTTGGAAGAATATTAGGAGGAAAAATATCACAAAGATTGATATCATCCATAAAAGTAACTATAAATTTAGAGATAGGATCATGTATGGTAGATGGACCCCAAAATTTTGTGCTACCAAAGGGTGAAATTGAGATCCTCACCTAAAATGACTCTTCCTGAATGAAACACTAAGAGATTTGTGAGATTTTCCTAAAAGGTTATTATGTCTACATGCATTCAATAGAGATGAATAAAAAAGGACATATCCAAATCTGAGGAATGAATATCTAATACCAGACCTAAGTTAATGGACTAAGAATCTTGGAGTCACAAGGACCACAAGAGACATCCCGAGTTTAGGCTACCTAATATTCCTATAACATCAATGGCTAGAAATTCCCATTGAGGTAGAGATTTCAAAAAGGATTAGACAACAATGTTTCCTTTAAGCATCTACTCTTGTTAAATGGGGGGGAGTTTAGTGAAATGAGTATCTTAATAGCCAAAACTTTTCCATGCCTAGCTAGACCCTGGTAATTTAGAGATAACATTTTCAGTGCACACTCGATGCATGGATCAATGCTCTAAGTTCCCGAAGAATAGATGAGTGTTTCCTTGTTTTTACTTCAAGACTAGTATGATGTTGATCTTTGGAGACAGGGAATTTCCTAACTTTGGTGGAGGGGGGACAAGGCAGGTCCTCAAAAGTACCTAGACCTCATTTATGCCCAGAGCTCGGTCTGAAAGAGAAGAGGGTGGTGAATGGGAGGGAAGACCAGAAGAATGAATATTATCATGAGAGGAGGCGGGAGAGTAAAGGGGGATGGGGAGGATGAAGGGAAAGAGAGGAAATATGGGTAAGGGGGTCATAGGAGAGGAGGAGGGGAAGGAGGGTAAGGATACATATGTGGGGATAGATAAACCTGCAAGATGTTTTAAGAGGGAATGTGGGGTGCATCCAGAGAGGGAAGAAGGAGGGAAACAATTTAGAGTTGGCCACCACTAGGAAAAGTGGGAAAATATATGGGCAAGGACCAATACCTAGGAGATAGTGGACCTCTTGCGCTTTTGAGGATCCCTTTGGAAGATCCTTTGATTCATCTTTATGAGGAACCAAATCCACATTCTTGTGAGGAGCTAGAGGAAGAGGATTCATTTTGTGATCTTTTGGAGCAATATCTGAATTTGATTTTGGAATAGAAGGAGGTGCGTAGGATTGTTCCATAAACTTCATTTACGAGATGGATGGAGATACTAGTGGAGTGATAGTGTAAAGATCACTTTTTTTTACCCATTTTTTCTTCTTTGTTTTCTCAATTTTACAGTCGTGACTAAGATGACTATAATCATGGTAGCATGATCATTTGAAGGCAACTCCATCATACCTAATGCTTTAGTGTTGGGTTATATCACCAAAATTGATGGAGATTAACTCTGGCAGCCCCAAAGATAGATTTAGCCCATTCAAAATTTGGGAAATAGTCATGTACCCCTTATGCTAAAATGAATGGTTTTCCCCATAATTAAAACCTAGAGCCTTCACAACCTCATTAAACATTTTTTCATACTAGAGGATAGGCAGCAAAGTAGGTAGTCAAACCCTTTTATGATTCAGGTCTAATTTCTCAGACTGCGCATCAAAATTTAGAGACCAATTTTTCAAAAGGAGAGTCTGTGAACCACACGAGCACTTGCCAACCATAATTTTAGTAATGTCTACCTCTGATGTTAATTTCCACCCCATCCATCTTTTTTCCAATATCATAAAATGCAAGAATATTTAAGAAGAAACTTAAAGTTTTGTTCTCACCACCTTCTCAATACAACCATGGACATACATTTTCTCGCAAAGAATCTAAAAACCACTGAATTTTCCATATTTTTTATGTCGTTAAGCTAGTTTTCCTTCCCAAGAACTAGGGATGGTTTTTCTTTACCATCGTTTGACGTGTTCATGGTTGGTATTTTGTGGGATTCTTACTAGAGGCCCTTGGTGAATTACCTATTGTTGTTGAAGACTGGAATATTTTAACATATCCACAATGAGAAACCCACTAAATAAACTCAATGAGCAAGAGGAATTAGTATGAGTCAATAAAGGATTTCCATGGATACCTAAAATATCTAGCAAAAACCTAGAGTTGGAAAAATCCAATGTCGATATGGGTGGGGGGTGGAGGAGTCATCGGGGGTAGGGGACTACTTGTTAGAGGGAGAGAGAAAGGATAAAGGTGATTAAGGGAGAATAGGTGAGGGGAATTCATGGAAAACGATAAGGGTGGGGTAAAAAATCCTTGATATGATGCAATCAAGGAGCATCATGTTAGGGAAGGGTACATAGGCTTACCATACTACCATAGAGGTGGCTAGACCAAGTTCCACTATATATGTGATAAAAGGATCCAACCAAATAATCATGCCATCCCATTGATCTAGGGATAAATCCATTGATTCATCACACATTACTGTCACAACTGACCTCGGAGCATGACAGGTCAGGATGGTCAAGTTGTATAGCTACATCAGGGGCTCAAGAACTAGCCCTATGAAAACCATAATGACACCTTTGTGGAAACTCTCATTTTCCATCCATATAGATTTCAACCATTTGTGTTATATATACTTTTAATGTTTCCTTTATTTTTTCTTAATTTTTTGTTTTCTCCTTTCTTTAACTTTATTTTTTTCTATTATATATTTTTTTTTATTTTTTTATTTTATTTTATAGTTTTTAAAATGTTCTACTATATATTTTAATCTTTTTTTTCATTTAAAAAAAAAATTTGTTTTACTTTTTTTTTAATATGTATATTATTATTATTATTATATATATACACACAAGGGATAGCTCATTTGGTCGAGTTCCCATTGATAAGTACTTCGCCTGTTTGGAGGTCACGGGGTCAAATCTCCTTGATGCCCTTGGAGTTAGGCCCTTCTTGTTGTGCCGATGGGTTAGGGTTGATCCCTTCAGGTTTATCTACGTGGATTACTATATATATATAATTTTTTTATATCATTATTTTCAAATTCACTGCATTTTTTCTAATTGTTTGAATTTGCCTTTAAAATTACTTCAAAATTTTTGTTTTAATCATTAGTTACTGTTTTTCTTTTTAATTTCCTAGTTTGGAAAAAATTTTTTTTTCAAATATTTAATTTGTTTAATTCTTTTTTTATGCAAGAGAATCCACAAGTCAAACTCACCTTTGACCTCTTTAGGTCAAAATCAAATTACTAAGAGAGTAGTTTCCTTAATTTATTTTCCCGGGAAAATGGCATCCCTAATTCATTTGAATTGTAATAGTTAAAGAGATAATTTAGTTAAATATGAGATTTTGTTAGATAATATAGGGAAAAAAATTGGGTTGTTGAGTTTGTAGGAGAACCCTATAAAAAAGAGTTCGCTTATGAAATAATCATATTTAGAGAATGAGAGATTGAGGCAGGTAAGAGGGAGATTGTGTTGACTTTGCAACTCTATGGTTTGAATCAATATATATATTTTTGTTAAAATATCCCTATGTTGTGACCTTTGTGTGTATTTAAGAATTTTTCTGGTGTTGCAACAATGGGATTTATTTGCAGGTTGAAGGTCCATAGTCATGTACTATAGTAGCGCACTTAGTAAATTACTGAAGTTTCTAGGTCTGAGCTAAAACATCAATTGATATTGTGAGGCGACAGAAAGATTAATGTTTAAGTAGTGTTCCATCTATCTGACAATGGTCGTTAGAACTAATGAAGGCTTAATAAACCTTTCCCAAGTTGATAGGTTATATGTCAATTAATGAGCCAAGGAGATAGAAACGTTTCCATTGTTATGTATCTTTTTTGCCACCAGTGCCCTAGTGGGAAGCGAAGAGGAATTGTGACAACATTGTGACGTGTGGCAGGAAATATCGCTAATTGCTAGGCCGACAAAATTAAACTAATTTTGTTTACTTTTCTCATCTATTGTTTCCAGTTTTGAGACGACACATCAATTTATATTGCGAGATGACAAAAATATCAATGTTTAAGTAGCGTGCCATCTATTAGATATTGGTCATTAGAACTAATTAAGGCTTAATAAACCTTTTCCAAGTCTATCCGAAAAAAGTTAAGTGATATGTCAATTAATGAGCCAAGGTGATGGAAAATTTCCCATTGTTAGTTATCTATCTGCCACGAGTGCCCTAGTGGGAAGTTAAGAGGAGTTGTGAGAACATGGCGATGGGTGGCATGAAATCTCTTTAATTTCTTAGGCCGATAGAATTAAACTAATTTTTCCAACTTTTCTGTTCTATTTTCGAGCACCCATCACCAAGCACTATATTGCTTGACCCTTTACTGTCAAGATCACCGAAGCTCTTATCATCAACATCCTTTTGGAACTATTATGTTAGTTAACAATGCCGAAAACTAGGAATTTTTTCTGTTAAGTGTTGTATCATCAATGGGATCAGGATATCAAATTATTTGTAATACTTGTTCAAGAGATTTCTTGGTGGTCCGATAATCAATAATCCTCAACACTTTTTTTTCTTTATCACTTGGTCATAGCTCCAAGTCACGTGGACTATTATGCTTAGCACTGAGCATAAATAAATTTGATATTTGTGTAATGTGAGATCACGTAGGCATCATTTTTTAAAATTTTCATGTGATTAATTAAACAAAAAATTGTGTTACATCATTTTTTTAAGTGTTTTTTTCATGAGTTTGTGTACATTAATGATGACTTTATAAGATAATGTTAAGAAACATTGCAATTTTAGTGCCCCAGTGAAAATGGGTTGAGTTGCCTTAGCGTAAGATCTCAAAACAGTGGCCTTTAAAAAAAGCTCTTGGTAAAATGACTCTTTGATTTAGGTGTAGATTTTTAAGGTTCTTTATTTTAAATTTTTTTTCAAAGCAAGTCATCCTCTCTCTTGACTAGAGAGCATGAGTGAGGGAAAATACAACAATATTCATAGGCATGTAACCATTACAACAATATTTTTTCATCATCATGTCACTCGTAGGGAATTGAATCTAGATGGGGGAGATAAAAACCATCTTGACCAACCACCTAAAATAACCCCAATTGATGAATTTTAAAGTTTTTTAGTCATTAAATTTGGTTTATAATTACATGGTAGAAAAATGTCATAATTTTAAGGTTTTGGAGAGTCATGTGATTTGATCTTTAATGTCATGGTTGAAAATTATTGGAATTTTACACTTTCCGATGAATATCATTTTGGTTTATAATGCCATGGCTTAAAAATGTTGGAAATTTAACCCTAAAAAAGGATGATGTATCATCACCATATTTTGATTTTGAGGTGTTTTTTCATGTTTTTTGTGCAAAAATAAGGTTATATTAGGCTAGAGTTCTTGTTTTAAGGTTAGATTTCTCATTATGTTGGTAACATTGTTAATTGCAAACATATACACCTATAGATATATGGCTATATATGGTAAGGGTCAAACAAGGGGATCGACCATTCTTTGAAATCCTCAAGAAGTATTAGTTCTAGATATGTTTTCTTCTTTTAAAATTATAATAGTCAAGTTTCATCCAGTGGGATTAAATGGATTTTTGTTTCTATCCAATATCTATGGTCTTCTAATGCAACAAAATAATGTTAATTTTTTAAAAGCCACCAGAAAACTACAACCCCTTATAGGACATAGTCATTAGATTTTAGAAGGATATTTTAACTCAATTAAATCCATCTTTGAAAATAATTAAGGTATTAGGTTCCTGGAAACAAAATCCAATATTTTTTAAGAACTAATGGAAACCAAAAATATTTTGGACTTTGACACCAAAAATGAGATATGTGCCTAGAAAAAGAGGAGGGGGGGCTCACAATAGATAATATCCCTTCTGCATTGATTCATAATGTTAGAAATTTTTATGGAAGAATTGATTCTCCCATGTGGAGGATACTATCATTGGTAGATCAATCTAGATATTGACATTAAAGCTAGTCCAAAAAAAAAAGATTTTAGATTTGAGATTTTTTGGTTATCACACTTGAAATTCCAAAATAAAATAAAAGAATGCTAGAATGAAGTGGAAACAATTCAAGGATATGTAATGTACAAAAAAACACAAAAATCTCAAACATGTCAAATTCCATATCAAGAAGTGGAACTAAGAATACTTTGGTAATATCTTTCAATCCAAACAAGAGCTAGGGGAAACAATGCCTCAATAAAATAGGAATAAATCCAAATGGGCCATTTGGATGCTCTAAATAAATAATATGTCAGTTTGTTGGGCCAACTATAATATGGAAGAAAAAAAGAAGAGGTTATGTGGAAGTAGAAATATTGAGTCAAACGGCCCAAGGAAAGAGAAAGGAACATGTATGTCTTCTAGAAACGCTACAGAAAATAGGTCGAGGGTAGTTTGAGGCCAGAACTGGTGAGGGAAAGGGTAGGAGAGGTTAAATTAAGTTGGATATAGGTAGATGAAAGGTAGCCAACCCTTTGGCCAAGCTCAGAACTTGTCTCAAATCTTGTCTTTCACCTCCAAGGTGGCTCTCGGTGTTGTGGTGGAGATGTCCAAAAACAGGGTTGAAGGTGATTTGGTTGGAAGTTGGTTGATGAGGGATGGAAACTGAAGCTAATGGTGTTGGTGGAGTCCTCCTCTGCTGTTATACTTAAACCTGCAAGAAAACTACATGTTCATGTGTTCATCATTGAAAGCTCTATCATGAAAGTGGTGGAAAAGATGAGTTGAATTTAAACAAACCTACATATGCACTTGAAATAGAAAACTAACTCTGCATCTACAACATATTCATGGTAAAGAAAGCAACCTATCTAAATTTTCTATGAAATTATAAACTGAAAGAAATTTTGGGCCTATGGTGAAGACCTACCCTCCTCAAGCTCCAATGGAAGAGGTGAGAGAGGGAGGATTTAACACACAGTTTTGGAGTTTTATATGCTATTGTAACATGAATTTAAAGAGACTAACTACTGCAACATGAAAGGTAAAGAAAATAATGACAACAACATGAAATGGAAGCAAAATAAATATAGTGAGATGAAATGTAAGCAAACTAACTACAACACATGAAATGGAAGAAAACTAAATACAATGATATGAAATGTAAGAAGCCTAACTACAACAACATGAAAGGTAAGCACAAATACATAAGAGAAACTAAGGACAATGGATTGGGACCGAAACCAGAAGCTCGACTCCTTGAAACTAACTCAGTGAATAAGAAACTGAATACTCATATTATTTCATAACCAATATTGTTACATAGCATATGGAAGTCACAAATGTCTATTACAAGAGCTAAGAGTGCTCTAGCTATCTCCAAAAATCGAATCCTAATGATATCTTCCTCTTCCCTATTTATCCTAATGGGTAGACACCAGTAGCTCCATAAAAAGTAGGTGATTTGTCTCCTTGTAACTCGATATAGGTGGATTTTGGATCCACTATATCTTCCACTTGCTTTGTTTCCTTTGATTTCAAGTTGTTGGAGGAGAATCTCGAGGATACCTTAGCTATCTTTAGGAGTTAAGGAGGTGGTAAACCCCCTACAATAACTCCTTTCTATCTACTCCGAGCCTTGATTGTGCAATATTCAACAAAAATGGCATATTCTCTTGATTTTCCTGCATTTAAACCACATTAGGCCTTCAAAGTATGACACCCTTATTACACCATCTACACTAAGAAACATATTACCATAATGAAATTAAATGTGAGAAAGAGAGACTAATAAGGATAAATAGGTGAAAATTAACCCTTTAAAATGTACCTAATGATGGTTCTCATCAAATAACCCAAAATTAAAAATACATACCCTTTCTATAAAATTCCAAAGAAAATTGACACCAACATAGAAACATCACACATAACAAAGAATGACACTACCGAACTTTCCATCTTTCGAGACACCATTTCCATTTCCCCCAAAATTCCAATTAGAGAGCTTGTCAATGCCATCAAAGTGGCAAGTATATTGAACATGTCATTGTCCCGGAGGTAAGGGAAAAGATAAATAAACATACTCAGCTGGAAACACCATCAACGAGCAGGGCATGGAACCAGAATGAAAATTGCTTCACCAACCCTTTGAACCAGCCTGAATGAGAGAGTTGAACGTCTTCCACTTATCCTTAGAAACCAACACTAGGACAAGACAAATTTGGGAAGGAGGAGAGTTGCATGTTCCACCTATAATTTATGATCTATGTAGGTCTTTGTTTCAACATTTAACCTTCCACTATTGTGTGCCATCCCACTAGCTCATTCGCACATGCGACACCTGGAAGGTGGCCACCCTCCGGCCTTGCTAAGGTTTGTATCAATCATTTCTCAAATCCCGAGAAGGATTTTTCACTGTATCACACCGTGATTAGAGATCAATTTTTCTTATTTTAAAAATTTTACTTTTCTTTATTTATTATAAATTTGAAGTTATAAATTCCATATCTCTTATATCCTAAATAACATAGTATTACGATTTTAGAAACTTTAAAAAAGGGGTATTTTATATTAATTTGGTGTTTAGTTTAACATCTACTAATACTTAATATGGTCTATCAAATCCTAAGAAGATAAGAGATTCAAAATCCTTTAAAATTTTATTTCCATGTTAGAAAAGCATTAAGAAAAGTGTTTTGAGATTTTTTTCCTTTTTTTTGTAAAATTAAGTTATATTCATTTATTAAGACGAAACATTATAAGAATTTTTGTTATGCCCTAATCTCCAACTTGGGAAACTAGATTAGCAGTCGAGCCAAATTTTTTTCAACTTCCAAACATAAAATCCAAAAAATTCTAACAAAAAGACATGGAACTTGTAGCCTAGAAATTTTCATCCTAATATAACTTCAAGCATGTAGGGAAAAAAGAGATGAAGAGATGAACACAGCTATAAATTGTGATTGATACTTGGCTAAGTTTGATGAATCCACAACTATTGGATCCTTGTTGTCACAAATTGAGGCACTAATATTTGAATGAAGACTGAGATGGTCTCCAATATGATGCAGGGACATGTCCAAGTTTTTTATGGAGAGCTATATCTCATCCATATTGATGATTATTTCCTCCTTATACTCTTTACATCGCAATAAGACACATCCCAATAGAATTTTAGATGCCAATAGATATCAGTCATATACATATATTGGTTGTACTAACCTCTATCATGCCCAATATCTAACATCTACTCAACTAATTCCCCCATCACTTTATTATTGGTTAAACACCCATGATTTCCTACAATATCTTAGTCCACACATGTTATTTCGTCCTATATATTTTGTGGAGTGATCTCTTAGTATATCCTAGAAAAATTTTCCACCCTCCCTTGGGCTGGAGATCCTCCCCGCTCTCTGAAGTGTGTCAGACGCCTTTGAAGCCATGCTTTCTAATGGTGCATCTTGGGCATGCACTACAAAAAACTCCAACCTTTCCAAAGAAAGAAGTATGCTTTGGAGGAAAGGACAAATAAAATGGGAGGCCAAGGAGGGGATACACTAAGAGATGTCTATTGGGTAGAAATATGGTAATCACTAAAATAATTCTAGCAACCCAACCTAAAAAAATTACAACAACCAAAAACAATATTGGACACCAGAACCATATGCAAGAGAAGGGGAAAAAACTAAACTTTCTGCTCATAGACTCACTTGGGAAGAGCTAAATAGACAGATGAAAAATAGAGTAGAAGGAGATTCTCATGGAGGTTATTTAAGGCTAGATTCTAGGGAGAGACCCACTACAATGATTTCAAATTTAGGGAGATTGACCCTTTTCAAGTTGATAATTCATTACTTTGAGAGTATTAATAGTTAATTGAACCTTTACTTTGTGCAAATTACCTTCAACACCTTTGCCAAAAGGCCACACATGGTTGTGATGAGTGATTCACATGGGAAGATAGGATGGGATAGGAATTGATGATATATTTTGAAGACCAAACCCCCACATCAAACTACCACAACCCTCTGCATGATCTCCTACATTAAGCCATCTTGAAATCTAGAGATTACCTTCATCAAAATCATGTATGGTTGCACAATTAACTGTGAAGGATTCATTATGATGAGTTAATGATATCAGGGAGGAAACATGGCCATGTCCCCCATCAATAATTCTTGGT
The DNA here is from genome assembly GCA_034641835.2 of Pinus albicaulis. Lineage (NCBI taxonomy): Eukaryota > Viridiplantae > Streptophyta > Pinopsida > Pinales > Pinaceae > Pinus > Pinus albicaulis. Next base: position 463,708,009 of record CM076583.1, on the reverse strand, counting down.
GAGAAGGAAACCATGTGCCCTCCAACCTCTCTCCTTGGAAACACCCCATTTAGGAAGGAAGGTCTTTCCTTACCAATTCTTTGCATTCTTATTTTAGCTCTGAGTTAGGGGAGGATCCATGCATTAAATTGGGCTCACATTTCTAGTTCAGATATTTTTCGTGAGTATAAGGATAAATTAGGAAACTTTTATAATATTTAGAATTAATTTATTTTATTATAATATTTTTTATTAATATAATTTAAATTTTCTATATATTTATCTTATTAATATAATGGTGGAGAGAATAAAACCAGAAATACACCATAAACTTTATTAAATCAAATCACACTCAAAACTTGGCTTCACAAATGAATTACATGACTATTTATCCTTGAGGAAGAAAACTCATGAATTCCTCTAAGAGAAACTTCTTCTTGGATATTTGGAGGAAGTTGAGAGTAATCCTCTCAATTTTAGGAGTCTATCTTAAGTACGCAATCTCTAAAAAAATGATAGAAATTCATAAAATCTAGAACTTTCTAGTTTCTCCTAATTAAATAAATGCATAATTTAAAACATGAGATTCTCCTACATCATACTACTAGGGAGGAAAATATACTTTCATGTGTTGAAGTTATTAAATACTGGTAACATATTCTTAAATCTCTTTTGTCATCATCCAAATAGCATCTCGAATTATTTGATTCTTCTTTTTAACCAAGTATTGAAAATACTCTTTAATCCTGCTCCTTTTTGCCACTCTTTGATCGATGATTGATTCAATCTACCTCGTTGGTGCTAAAGGTAGTTGTTTCTCCCATTGAAATTTATCACTAAAATGTGCATCTATAGAATCATTCATTGGTTCCTTAAAGGGGTATAGATATGAAACATTAAAGATTGGTGAAATGCCGAATTCTTTGGGTAGTTCTATTTCATAAGCATTTGAGGAAACTTTTCTCAAAAATTTTCATGGTCCAATATTTTTCAATTTTAATTTATTATATTCCCCTTTAGGAAATATTTCTTTTTGAAGATATGTCATAACCAAGTCTCCAACATCAAAATCAAGTTTTCTTCTTTTGGAATCTACTCTTTTTTTATACTTGATGTTGCTTTCTTGTAATTGTTGCTTGCCTTTGTCCTGTATTTCCTACATATTGGCAGCAAAATCTTCACCCTCTGCTCTTGTTAATTATTTCTTTCCCAGGTTCCTTAATTCATAAATTCCTCTTGGGGGCATATCATAAAAATTTGGAATGAACACAATCCATTTCTTTTGTTGGGTGAATCGTGATATGAAAATTCTAGATGAACAAGTACCTGATCCCATTGTTTGGGATGTTCACTTACCAAAATCCTCAAGATATTTCCAAGGCTTCTATTTATCACCTCTATATGACCATTATTATGGGGATGATATGATGAAAAAAAGATGAGATTGGTTCCTGATTTTTTCCATAGAGTTCTCCAAAAATGACCTACAAACCTGGTGTCTCTGCCAAAAAAAATACTTGTAGGTAATCCATGCAACCTAACTATTTCTTGGAAGAAAAAGTTTGGTATATTAGTTGCATCATTTTTTTTTATAAATTGTGGCATTTTTATAATACCTCAACAACAACAATTATTGAGTCACTTCCATTTTGTGTTTTGGGAAATCCTAGTACAAAATCCATGCTTATAGAATCCCATGGTCGATTTGGTATTGGTAAAGGTTGATATAGTCTAGTGTTCTAACTTCTTCCTTTTTAATATCGACATATCTTGCATCTTTCAAAAAATATTCTTGTAAAATTGTTTGCATTCGAGGCTAACAATAAAATGCTTGTAACTGTGCTAAAGTTTTATATTTCCCAAAATGACTTGTTAAACCTCCACTATGTTTTTCTTTCAAAACATTTTCCCTCATTGAACATCTTGGAATGCATAATTTTCTTCCTTTGAACATAAGTCCTTCTTTTATCATGTTCTAACCATGGAGTTCTATCTCTACTTACAAGATTTTCACAAACTGCATAAGCTTCTTTGATATATGGATCATCTATATACATATCTTTCAACTCATCAAATCTTAAGACATTCACTTGGAATTCTTGAAAAATTAAATTGATCATGCTTAATGCATATGCTACTTTGTCTAACTAGCCACTTTTATGCTTGATGACAAATCTAAAATTTTGTAAGAATTCAATCCATTTAACATGTCTTTGACTCAATTTTGTTTGATTGTTGATATATTGTAACGCATGAATATTTTGGTAGAGAATGAACTCTTATGGCATAAGATAATGTCTCCATTTATTTAAAGTTTGTATAATGACATAGAATTATTTATTATAAGAAGAGTATTTTTTCTTGGATTGATTATGTTTTCACTGTAGTTGGCAACTGGTTTTCCTTCTTGACTTAGAACATCTCCTATTTCAGCTCCACTGGCATCGGTTTCAACCTGAAACAACTTATTGAAATTTGGAAATTTTAAAATAGGTTGTTATGTAATCTTTTTATTTAATAATTTGAAACTTTTATTAGCTGTTTTTGTCCAATGGAATGCTTGATTTTTATCTTTATTAGTTTATACAATTAGAGCATATATACCACTAAATTTTTTGATAAATCTCCTGTAAAAACCTTCCAATGCATGAAAACTTCTTATCTCTGAAATGCTTCTTTGGGTTGGCCAATTGATTATGGCCTTCGCTTTCTCCTGATCCTTCTTTAAGCCTTCCCTTGAAATCACAAAATCCCATTACAATAATATTGCCTTCAAGAAACTACACTTTTTTAAATTGATTAACAATTTATCTTGTTCTAATTTCTTCAAAACCATGTTAAGATGTCTTAGGTGCTCTTCTTTTGATTGTCTATAAATTAAGATATCATCAAGATAAACTATAACAAAGTTTCCAATGAATTATTTTAAGACTTCATTCATTAGTATCATAAAGGTATTGGGAGCATTGGTAAGTCCGAAGGGCATTACTAACCATTCATATAATACATTATTAGTTTTGAATTTCGTTTTCCATTCACAACCTTCTCTGATTATGATATGATGATGTCCACTTTTAAAATCTATTTTAGAAAAATATGAAACATCAAATAGAAAATCTATAAGATCATCAATACGAGGTAATGGAAACATGTACCCAATTATGATTTTGTTGATTGATCGAGAATCTGTACACATTCTCCATCCGCCATCCTTCTTTGGAGTTAACGTTGTTGGAACAACACACGAACTTAAGCTTTCTTGAATGAGACCTTTATCCAAAAATTCCCGCACTTGATTTTTAATCTCTTCATTCACCTTTAGATTCATTCTATAGGATGCTCTTTTTGGAAGGCTGGCACCTAGAATGAGATCAATATGATGGCTAATACTTCTAATAGGAGGAAACTTATCAAGCACATCATCCACCACAATATCAATGAATTCATTCAACATATTTTCAATTTCTTCTGGAAGATCATTTATATTTGTGCTTGTGAGGACTACCTTTGGCTTACCAATCAAAGAAAATTTTATCTCCTCGTGCTTGATTTATTGAAGGAAATATTTTCCACTAAGTAACATTACCTTGGATTGGTACGATTCTAGTGCTTTTTCATTCTTCAAAGGAAAAAGTACATGCTTTTCTCCATCATTTCAAAAGTATAAGTGTTACTCCTTCCATCGCATATTGTCTTCCTGTCATATTGCATGGTCTTCCAAGAAAACTATGACACACATCTATAGGAATAACATCACAAAGAACTTTATCTTTATAGCATCCTATCTGAAACTCGAATTCACATTTTTGATTAACTAGTTTCTGATGTCCCTTTTGCAACCATGAAACTTTTTAGGGAGTAGGATGTTTAGTTTTCTTTAAATTCAAATTTTCTACCATTTCTGTGGATACCGAATTATGAGTACTCCCACTATCAATAATGAATTTACAACATTTTCCTTCTGATTTATAGACAGTTGTGAGCAATGTTTTTCTTTGTGCAAGTTCCTTTACTTCTTTAGGATACTTTAATAAAGTTATTTTCATCATCAAAGATTCACCAATTTTGGGTGCATTTTCATATATAGAGGATTGTACACTTTCTGTATCAATTTGTGCTATATGGGTGCTACCCTGACTAGAAAATAATTCTAGATATTCACTAGATTTATGGCCAATTATTACATGCATAACATCTTACCACAAAACACTGACTTCTACCTCTTTGATATGGTATTCGTCCTCTGAAATCTCCTCCTGATGATGATTCTTCCTGATGTGAAATGCTACCTTCTTCTCTTTGAATGGGAAATGTTCCATTTGAATAACCTCTGCTTGATTTTTCTCTACTTGATGACCCTATGCTTGATTGTCGTATGCTTCTTACTGTACTTCGCCCTCTTCCTCTTTGACTCTACTTCCTTGCCAATGTTTCTTCGATCTTAAGGGCTATCTGACAAGATTCAACAATTTTTAGAGACAAAACATCCAATTCATCTTGTATTTCAAATCTTAGGCCATTAATATATCTAGCTATATTTTCATCATCTTCTTCCATATGTCCAGATCTTAGATAATAGTCTTGACAGAGAAGTAAAGCCTTAGCCTTCCCCTTTGGGCTGGTAAGGAAAGTAGTCAAGTAAGTTTATGAAGATTTTTTTATGAATATATTCTTATTAAAAAAGAAGGGATTATCCGAGGGGGTAGAATAGAAGTTTTCATTACGAGAGATGGCCAAGTGGTTGATGGCTCCGGTTTTGAAAACCAATATAGTAAAAAAAAACTATCGAGGGTTCCAATCCCTCTCTCTTGTTGTTTTTCAACAATCAAATTTATTGGTCTGGTCCAATACAAAAAAAGAGAGAATAACTCGGCTGTATATAGCCGAGCTACAAGGGTCTAGTTGGAAAGAGAGTATTTTCTGTAAAATTCTTCTGTATATTCTTTTACATACATGAATTTTTTCTTGAGATTTTGCATCTGACGAAAAGAAATTGACTGATAATCTCAGGGAATAAATTTACCTTTGAGCTTTGCTACCATCCGATCCCAACTAGTGATCTTCCCTTTGTTTTTATTTCTCCATTCATCTTGCACTCTATCCCACTATAGTGCATCATGTCCTTTCAATTTGGTCACTGCTAAGTTAACTTTCTTCTCTTCAGCTACATTTTCATAGTTGAAATATTTATCCATGGTTCTGATCGAGTTGATCAATTCTTGAGGATTTAAATTTCTTTCATACATAGGCACATCCAATCTTAGCTTGGTACTTATTCCAACGATCATCTTGACCATTTTCTCTTCTAGATTTTCTTCAGCTTCAACTTCTTCTTCTGAGCTTTCTTGTGCTTCGTTGATATCACCAATGTCGACATTTATTCGATGTGTTGTCTCCAATGCATCTAATATTATTCAAATATTTCTCACTTCATCAAGTAAAACTTGGTTGGAAGTTGGTCTTCCTTGAAAAATTCCAGCTCCTCATCAAGTAAAACTTGGTTGGAAGCTAGTCTTCCTCGACCAATTCCAGCTCCTATAACTCCTGTAGCTCTTCTAACTTTATGTGTCATCTTTATATTTTAATTAAATAAAAACAATAATTTCTATAAATGACCATTTTTTTATTTATTTTAAGAATCCATATATAGTATTCATATATTATTTTCCCATTTTTCTCATCGTACTACACCCAACCCCCAATAACATTTACAAAATATTTCATTTATTCCAGAAAGAGACTAATATCCTAACCAAGTAGCATCCAAAGAAAACAAGAGACCGACTTCTCCAAAAGAAGTTCAAAAGCACTAAATGTTTCAACTTTTTAGCTGTCAAAAACTCTGCTCAAACATCCATAATTAAAAGATTCGTATCCTCACTATCTCACTATAGATAGGGAATGACTTGACTATGGAAATAAAATCTCAGCTCTGTATAAAGAGACATATATTCCTCTTTAATCTGAATTATTTCTTAGGCCATAAAAGAGGGTTTTTGATGAAGTTGAAGATAAGCAGGATGCTCACTTCTTTTCCAAACTCTCACTTCGACGACCGCGTTGTTCTTTCAACCTCACTGCACCATGCACTTTAAACCATAGAACTATACCACATAACCAGAGATGTTGTGCTCATACCGTTCTCAACAAAATTTCTATTACAGCTTCAATCACGAGTGCAATAAAAAAACTCAAAAATCGATGCAAGACGTTGCCCCTCGTATTAAATTTAACACGCATAATTACAATGCTCCTATAAACATCTGGAAAATGTGGCCAGTGGAATCAAATTCTCAAGAAATACGAGCGATCATTTCAATGCTCGATATAATCCTATTCTCTTCTAGTCATCAGAGATATCGCCGTACTGAAAGTGGTGGTAGTAGCATCAAAACTGTGAGTTCCCTGGTGGGATTGCAGTGTTCAATGAGAAAATGCAGCATTCCGTGAGCTTAACTCTGTGATTCTCCAGCAATCGCCATGTTTCTGCTGTGTCTTTTCACCTTGCTTTCACATGAATTTCCAGTTAATTAATTTTTCCTTCTATACGTGCTCCTCTTTATCTACGCAGTTGATTGTCAACAATGATTCTTGATATCTTTCCCATGCCGCTTCGATCTCTCCACGATGATCCACAAGTCAACAACGCGTGAGAGACAATGGCTTTGTGACAAAAATCAACACAACACAAACTTCACAAAATTGGTTGTGATACCAAATTATTTGGTGTAGAGAATAAAACCAGAAATACAGCATATAATTTATTAAATCAAATCACATACAAAACTTTGCTTCACAAATGAACTACATGGCTATTTATCCTTAGGAAGAAAACTCTCAAATTCCTCAAAGAGAAACTTCTTATTAAATATTTGGAAGAAGTTTAGAGTAATCATCTCAATTTTAGGAATCTATCCTAACTACCTAATCTTTAACAAATTCTAGAATTATTCATAAAATATAGAACTTTCTAGTTTCTCCTAATTAAATAAATACATTATTTTAAAAAATGAAATGCTCATGCATCATATGATTTTAGAGTTTTGAATTTTATGTTTCATTTATAGTATTTCTTTTTATCAAACAATTTATTTATTTTTAATCAATAAATATTGAATTTTAATTAACTATACTTTTATTTATCTGTGATGGGGATAGTGGGCGAGGATGTAAATGGGTTTGGGGTACACTTGCCACCTCATCGACTTTGCATGTCATTAATAGGGGGCAGTGTGGCTTTTCATCCCCTAGCATGAGGCGTGTGAAGATTAAGTGTAGAATTACATGGAGTGTTATGTCCTCGATCTTCATTGTATTTGATATGCGTTGATGGGAGGGAGTATGGAACCAATTGGGGTAATTTCTCTAATACAGGTGGGAAATCTTGTTCCTCTATGGAGTATGGAAGGGGGATATGGTTGTGTTTATCAACCAAGATGCTGGAATTTGATATGGGGAGACCCTGTTCTAAATTGCAATGTTGGGGAAAAATTGGTGTTACGGGATCACAATCGTTGTAATTTCTTGCTTTTTTGCATTGGTTTGGGAGAGGTATGTAAAGTTTGTGCTCAATCTGATGGTGTAATGGTAGATTCAAGCCTCGTGGTGATTGTATGAGATGGTGCAGTGGAGAATGGGTGGAGTCGTTGTGGGTGCAACTGAGGTTCATCAATGTTGAGTTCCCTTTATCCTATCATGTTTTCGTGCATTCTAGTGGGCAAATTTCCTTTCCTTGGCCAATATTGTTATTTTCATTGCTTTTCTATGCCTTTGGAATGGAGTAACCTTCTAGGGAATATCTATGAGTGGGTTTTTTTTTTTTTTTTTTACCTATGTTGGGAGGCACTATTGTCCGGGGAGAGGGATTTTGTCTTTGGTTTCTTTTTTCCTCCATAGAGGGAATTATGGTATTTTTTTCCCTGTTAAAAGCTCTGGAAGGAGGTGTTGGACCCAAGTTTTAATTATTATATGTTTTTTGGTCAATCTATGGGTATTTGTGGCAAACCAGGTTAGTTTCTAGAGTGAGTGGAACATGTATTCCTGAGCCTCAGTTTGTTTTATTTAATCCTATGGGGTGGTTGTAAGTGCTAGATTTTTGTTATTGGTGGGGTTTATTACTTTGTCACAGTGTTGGACTTGTACCTATGGTGACTACAATGTCTCACCAGAATCTGCATAGGCATTGTGGGACTATTAGATGTGGCCAATCTAATCGATCATGTGACCAGCCTAATCGATCATGTGCCCAGTCATAGGCACATGAGGTGGTGATTACTTATTGTTCAAATACATCTCATAGTACTCGAGAAGAGATTAAGATACTTGAGGCTTAGGCTACAAAAAACCAACAAGCTTATTCTGATTTAGAACTCCTTGAGGAGGTTTCCCATTGGCTTCCTGACCTTGGTCATACCAAGGGAAGAAGGAGGCAATATATGCTTTCATTTACTCTTCATTGGAAATTAAACTCTATCGGGGTAGGTGTTAAAGGAAAAACAAGAAGATAATAATGACATTATCTCCTTTTCTAATGGCATTCAATGAAACCATTGGAAGTTAAGTAGCAGGATTGTTTGGATCGCTTAGAATCTTATATAAATCTCATTGAGAAACATATCGAATGTGAGTTCAAGCATGCAATGCGGGCCTAGAGAAATTGTGGTGAATCCTGCATTGTTGTCATCATCAAACACATGCTTTGGTTATTATATTTTTGGCAGGGAAAATTTTAGGGGCTAATATTCGCAGGTGGGCTAATTTTATATACTTTTTCCAAAAAAAATATTCACCAATTTCCATTTTTTCTAAAAATTATTCGCCCGAGTTTTATAGTATGAAATTATTTTTCCTTCAAAATAGCCAAGATCTTATATAGACTAATATGATATAACCAGAAAAATTGATATTTTTACAAAAATATCATAAAACATTTTACAAATTTTGTATTATAGATTACTAAGATTCGCCAAGATTTCTAAACTTTCAAATAAATATGCATCCTTAAAATTTTCCCTGATTTTTGGTTATATTCTTAATTGTTTTGTTATGTCATCTCACCTTTTTTGTTGTATTTATTCTTGGCTCACTATGTAAACATTTTGTATGCCTAATACCGACCAACAACTTTGCTCTTCTATATGGTAGAGTGCAAGCGGTACTTTTGAAAACTTGTTTAGCAATGTTGTAATCTAAGTTTTAAAGGTAATAAAATTTAATTAAAAAATATTGATGGAATAAATATATTAATAAATCATAATTTTATAAAATTAATTATTTAATTAAAATTAATAAAAATAATTTTATTATTATATAAATCTACCATTTTTCAAATGTGTTGAAAACTTTATAAATAAACAAGGTTATCAATTAACTTACATAATCAAATTATATATATATATATATATATATAATTAATGGAACAAAATTTTATAAAAAAATTATTCTCCTTAAATTTGATAAATCTTATAAATACTAAATTTTATAAATTAATATGTATAGTAAAATTTTTATTATATATTGATATTTTTCTAAATCAAAAGTGGAGTGGATTGGATTTCAATATGAATGGAAAAATGACCCAAGGAATATTGTCATCATTTGGATATAATTTCATCAAATAACATGATGGAATACTTTCATCATCTAGATACTCTATAGGATAGTTTTTATTTTCATTATGAGGTTTCCACCTTCAAACTATTTTTATGATATTTTGACTAATAGTTTAATGGAATACTGTCATCATTTAGATATTTTAGAGGATATATTTTGTTTTATATATAAGATAAATAAGGGTTTGACCTCGTCTAATTACTTTCTTTATGGTTTAATGTCTTTATACAAGTGCATGGTGATACAAGTTGTGATATGTGTAAAACATTATGCATGTGTGTTTGGATACTGTGAAAAGTTTGAAAACCTACCAGCACATCTGTGATATGTATTTATGTACAGAGTTACCATATGACTATACTTATTATCAGCATGAAAAACAAGCTTGGCTGCGTAGCAGCTAGTCCCTACCTTGGAGTTTCTGCATGCAATCAAAGCTCGCTTCTCATTTTACTGTTAAAGCTCCAGTTGAAGCTCCAGTAATAGAACTAGCGCGTGATAATCTAACACATCTTTAGCGCGTGATAATCACAACTTTCCATCACCCAGTTTCATATTCCATAGCAACAGAAGAAGTAACAGTTTCAAGTAGCTCATACCTAACAGGAATTTAATTTTCTCTCGAATCAGTTTCTTGTTCAATGTTGTTCACTTTATTGAGTCTATTTTTTATGCTGTCAACCTTGTTTTACATGTTGTTCACTTTATCGAGTTTATTTTTGTTGTTCAATGTTGTTCACTTTATTGAGTTTATTTTTTATGCTGTCAACGTTGTTTTACATGTTGTTCACTTTATTGAGTTTATTTTTGTATGCTGTCAACATTGTTTTACACGAGTGACTAAACTTTTAACTCTATCCCTGTAATCAAGTAATAGCGGCCAAGTACATAATGTGAACTCGTTTTCGTGTGGATAAGTTGACTTAATCTAAAATAGTAAGTTGAGTCAAATATTATTACTCAAGTGAGTCGGAATTAGAAAATTAGTATTGTAAGTCCGAGTTACTCTATAGAAATGTATACCAAGTAGCTCTATTTAGTTTTTATGAATCTGGATTTATAGAAATGTATACCAAGTAGCTCTATTTAGTTTTTCTGAATCTGGATTTGTGCAGACGGACAACTCTCAGTTATACAAAACAGGAGCCTGATTATAAATGTGAGATTATTTTTACTAGTTTGCATGAAAATAATAGATTGATAAATGCATTTCTGGCACAATACTGGATCTGGAACGATATATTTTCATATTTTCCATATGTTGGCATGCGAACACCTCTGTGGGGCTGCCTGAATTAATTGGGAAAAGTGTAATGCAGCCTATGATTGCACATAAATACATAATACTTTGTTCATCTATTGCACATAAATACATAATACATTGTTCAGCTATTTTGACCACTCTCTGTCCGTTGGATTGTTTCCATCACCGACGCGTCCTTTGGCCCATTCACACCGACCATTCTCATCTTTCCGGCAAAACCAAACTCAAAAGGAAATACCTTCCCAAACAGGGGTGGTTAGGAAAATGCCATCCCCAAAACAGATAGACCATTAACAGATAGCAGATAGTGGAGAGTTCACTAGTCCTACATTAGGTATTTATTAGTTTATCTGCCTCAAATTTGATTCAGCCTATGTTTGGAACACATAAATAAGATCCATTCCAATAAAAAAAAGATGCGTTCATTATTATTTTGACACAAAGATGATCCTTCCACAGCAAATAAATGTTTTAAATGTAGTGTTGTTTTATATTTTTAATTATAAAGTTTATTGAGTGAGATTACATTATATTTTCGAAGACGATTTATTATGTTATCAATTACGATTTTGTATGCTTGTTTCTGAAGGATCATTAATGATAAAAAAAGATGCCGGTTAAAAAATTTGTATTTTTTACATTCGAATTTGATTCTTTCCTATGATATGCCTTTATACATTAGTATACATTATGGCTTTATACATTAGTATACATTAACGTCTGTAAATCATAACAATTTGTCACCTTTAAATGTGATTCTTTCATCGTGGTTCTCTTAAATTTGCATATGAGATGTGTGTTTTGACAATGTTAACATTTTTACGGGATTGTATATTGGAAATTTAGAAGATTTATTTTAGATGATGGTTCTTGGTGCCATTAGCTTGGGGATTTAATCTCAATAATAAATCTCAAGTTGGATAAGAAAATTTTGTATAGGATTATTATGCCAATAGTATTATGAAAAACAAATTGATATGGTTATGTTTAATTCTTAAGTTCTTACATACACAGAGATGATTGGTTGATGCGTAAGATATGGCTAAGAAGAGAAGAATGTATTTCAATGGTTGAGTTAGAGGATTTTATATGTAATTCAATAAATACAGTCGCTGCCACCACTTTGAATCGAATAAAAAAAATACTCAGCCACTTGGCAGACGTGCTTGTTGCGTTTTGCATGGAATCCCGATGTTGTCACTTGGTAGATACAGGATTGTTTATTGCAGCGGTCTATTGTTCTTCTGACTATGCCTGGTCGAGCCCCTGGTTAAATGATCCAGTAAAGTCAGTCGATGGCAGAAGCCTGGGAGATGCTCAAATCACAAAATCATTAGGAGGTGGAATCACCATGCTGAAATAAAAAATCTGTTAGGATGGATTTTACTAGTTTACCTCGCTTCCGCTAGGGATTTGAATCTCAGTAGCAAACTCATGCTTGTGCAAATCGACCATCAGATGACTGTTGGGGTGAGTTGAACCGAGATGCTCAGGTAAATTAAAAGGCTCCTTCACTTGTTTTAGATTTATAAATAAATTGTTTTTAATTAAGGATCAGAATCTCCGCTTAACTGAAAGCGAGCATATGGATTGTCAGGGTAATCTGGTTGCTAAAGCTTCAAAGTTTCCTTCCGGAAGCAAGGCCCTGGTAGAATACGTACACTCTAAAGGACTCAAATTTGGAATATATTCTAGTGCTGGGTCAGTGTAAATTAAAATATTAGATAAATCAAAACCATTCTTAAGATAACAAAATTCTGATTCATTCTGGTTTTATCTGTGCATTCAAATTGGTTCTGTGTTTGGTATGTTTTGCCAGATTTTTAACATGCAATAAAACCATGCCAGGTTCCCTTGGATATGAGGAACTAAAACCATGCTAGGCTCCCTTGGATATGAGGAACAAGATGCTAAAATGTAGCTGCACCTTCTGTAAAATTATGTTTTCTCTATTTCGGGCTAGGTTTTGAACTTGAATCATGGCATCATTGCAATACTAAAAATGGTTGGTTATGTTATGGATGAATGTTCAGGAAGTAGATTATTTGAAATATGATCACTGCAATCATGATGCCACAAACCCTAGGGAGAGGTATATATTATTTGTTGTATTTTTAATCAATAAGCTTTCATAGATGGATTTATATTGCTATCTAACATTGCTGTTGAACTTTTATGAAAAATATACAGGCATACAAAAATGAGCAAAGCTATTAGTAACGCGGGTCGTCCTATATTCTATTCAATGTGTGACTGGTAAGATGATTTTGTTAATAATATTATGTTCAATCAAAGGAGAAACACCACTTAGAAGTTGGGTTTTTACCGCTAGTCAGACGTTACAGACAGTTTGTGTTTGATCATGCAGGGGTTTCGAGCATCCTGCAACTTGGGCACCCAAGATCACAAATATATGCACGATAAACATAACTAATATATGCACCAGGCGCATAACCAGATGCAGAGGTAAAGGCAGCTCACGTCTGGGGAAAGGCTAATTTGGCTACAGGTCAGATTTCAAGCAACTAGACAAGGTACACTCAGATTACTCTCTGCTCATAGATTTATTAAAAATAAGTGTGCTTCTACACTGCACATAGATTGATTTTGGCCTTTTTTAATCGGATGTCTCCAGGAGCAGCGACAAATATGCCAAGCCATGCAGCCATGCCCTACTGTTGCGGAACTGCAAAGATGCCAAGCCATGGCTTGTGCTTGGTTTGCTTCTCTGACCCGCTGCTGCGGAACTGTCTACTGCCACAAAACTGCCTCTGCTTCCTGTCTGATTTGCTGCTGCGGAATAATACAGGCTTGGATCATGTGTTCTAACTTTATAGTCATCCACCTTCATAAGAGGAGGCAGCGAAAGAAGCTAGCAGAAAACCTAAACTTGAATTGGGAATGAAAAAGAATTCGTGTATAATACTAGCCCAAAATTGTGTGTAATGCTATGTTGTATTAGCAAGAGTGCGGGAATGCTGTCAAATAGTGCACGATAACTTACTGGAGGTGGGCGCATCCTGGAGGCTTCAATGCTTGCTGTGTCCATAGGAAACTGCATAACACCGCCATCTCATATTGCAGGTAAACCTCTTCAACCAGATACACAGACATTGATTTCGACAGAATCACTGCTTTCAGAGGCCATAGAAGTGACAGTACCGGGACCTCTTATAAAAAACACTACCCTGGCACTGAGATAGAGCCCTCAGGGAGCGCATGTATGACACCTGTTAGCAGAATACCAGGCGTGGTGGCAGGGTAGGCGTGGTGACAGGCGTTGCAGTGGTGAAGTGGTGGCAATGCTTTTTATTAGCCATAGTTTTTTGACATAGTTGTTAGAAATTTAATGTTTAGGATTAATGCTAGCATTAATTCCTTTGAACTTGAAAATTTCTTGATCAGTTATGCATATAGTAACTTTGGCCTCCTACTTGGCTCGGTATGAGGCCAAATAAGATCACAATTATGCTCATTGGTTAATAAGAAAAAAATCTATACGTGATTTGGCCAAGAAAATGTTTGTCAGAAAAATATCTAACAAAGCATAGACTAAAAATTCTAGGGTGCATCGATTTACGGCAGGGATTAATAGCTTCCATCTATTTCGATTACTATAGTCCCTGCCATGCCGCAGGCGGCAGGGACTAATAAGTGATAATAATACACTATCTACAATAATGATAAACTTTTGTACTCCAAAGGTTCTACGAACGTTATGTAATCAGACACGTTTTTTTGACCCTGATATACTAAAATAATATCACAGAATAAGGGTGATGGAATTATACTCTAAAATGTTTAATATCCATGCTATGTAAAGTTCCCACGCAATACTTGTTATGCATTTATGAAATTTAAGCTATAAATTTAGTGTGTGCTATAACAAGTTTCAAATGGAAATAATATAGTTTGATATATCCTATACGATGTGGGTGGTTGCAATGTTTTGATTTCATATTTGATTATGGCATAGAATTATGTTATCAAAACGTAAATTAGAGGATATGGGTGGCTATTTGTTAGTGATGGGACACGTGATTAATGTGTTGAATCTCACAATGCACTTGGGACTCTGACCATGTTACAATAGTTGGCAACCGGGCCACCAACTTACCACTAACCTTCTTACCATTCTAAACTCTCTCTAACGATTAAACACAAGGATTTTTCTTAAACCCTAGTAACATAAGCTAAATGTTGTAAAGAGCTAAAGGGAACAATTGAAAATGGTATCACGAAACATAAAAAAAATTCAGTTAGGTGCATGAAGAAAACCTAGCATGACTAAGTGGATTTTATTTGCATGGATACCCAACAAGTTTTTTTTGTTATGATTAAATTTGTTTATGCAGGTAATCCCACTTTCATTATTCTTCCCCTTACTACTACCCCATGTGTCATTATTGTCTTTTATGCATGCAAATAAATCAGGCTCCTTCTCATTTGCACACACCTTGTTTAAAATAAAATAGATGGTAAATGGAAAATTTTAGTCATTGTATGTTTATTTCATTTCAAGAAGGAAGGATCATCCCTTCGTAATATGTCATGTAAGCCCTCCATTTCTTGTATCTGGTTATTAAAGTTATTACTTTTTCTCTTTTTTTCCCTTTCCTCTTTACCATATCACATGCTTTTCTAGACTTCACTATATTTCTCGATCTCGCCTCGTTTTTGTAGAAACAATTTTGGATTGCAAGAAAAATTATGGAATGCCTCATCCTCGGCTATTAACTACCTCCAAGAAGGGAAAATTTTAAGGATGGAAATTTATATTAAAGTTTAGAAACCTTGGCGAAGCCCACTAGTCGATAATATGCAATATGTAGAATGTTTGGAGATATTTTTGTAAAAATATTCAAAATTTTAATAATTTTATATAGTCTCTATATAATGTCTTGTTGATTTTTAGGGTAAAATAACTTCATACTATAAAATTTGGGCCAATCAGTTTTAGAAAAGAATGGAAATTAGCAAATCGTATTTTTTTTGTAAAAAGTGTAGAAAATTAGCCCACCTGTGAATATTAACCCGTAAAATTTTCCCTGCCTCCAAGGGTGGAATGAGGTAATTTTTGCAGCACTAGAGAAAATAATTCACACCCTATTAAGGCACATTCCTTGAATGTTAAAATATGGTATTTATTTTCTCTTCATACTACCATGAAGTAAATTGTTGGGTCTCTCTCACCCTGCTCTATTTTTCCATGGCAACAATGTTAATACAACTAGCCAATGTTACACTACTGGCTTCTTTCATGGTAATTTTTATCTTAATATTCGAGTTCATGTTTTAGTTACATTTGATTATATATACCACATCGTTATGATTATATTTTCGTATCCCCAATTAAAATTTTGACATGGAAATTCCCAGTTTTTCTATTTTGGTGATTTATTTTCGTATCCCCAATTAAAATTTTGACATGGAAAATCCCGCTTTTCTATTTTGGTTCTATATATATATATATATATATATATATATATATATATATATATATATATATATAGCTAAATAAAATTAGGAGAAATAAGTTGTGGACATATTTAATAAATTTTGAAGAAAAGGAAATGGTTGGGACTTAGGGAAATAAGAAAAAATAAATTTAATTTGCGGAATTACCAAGCATGTAAATCGAACCCTGGAAATAATAAACCATGGTATTGGAAAAATCGAACCATGGTATGAGGAAGTGAAAGAAACAATAAAAGGATGCTTGGGGTGTCATTTTGATCATTCTAGTTTTGGAATTTCATTTCTAAATTGGAGGTTTGCTTAAGTTATTGAGATAAGTCAACCAATGTTTTTTAGCACAGGCATTTCCAAGTGGAGAATCCCAACTCTCTTTTAGTGAACTTAGAGTGTCATCCTAGGAGAGAAAAAATGGAGCTCATTGGATATTTATTTTCCTACATTTTGTGAGCCATTTCATGTATACACTATCTAGGTTGTTTTTGCTGGAGCAGTTGCTGAAATCCTGTGCCGAGAAATAACTGGAATTTCACTCTATCTTTTTAGTGATATCCTTCCGTGATTTCTCATCTATTTTTGTGGAGAATTTTTGGTGGAGCAACTGCACATTTTTTGGTGGGACGCAGACTTGGGTAGTGGGTAATTTCACTTGATTTTTGGGTAATTCCGGGAGGTAGGAATTAGCCCAAAATATTTATCGGTTTTTTTGGATTGGGGTTGGAGATCATTGTCGTAATTTTTCAAAAATTTTGGAGAAAATTTGAGTCCTCAAATATCAATTTTCCTCCAACAGCAACATAAGTATATTTCTAAGTGGAGCATGCATCCAGTGAGCCATTTTAGCGTGGAATTTTCTTCATTCTCACTTGGGTTTTGCATTCTTTCTTAAAAAATCCCAAGTGCACACATTCCATTATATTTTGTACTCAGCGTCTCATTGGATATTTAGTAAAATAGCTCAGCTCTTTTTTGCTCAACGGTGTTCTAGCCTTGTTGTTCTTGTGGAATTTTCATATTGCATGTTTATTTGTTTGTTGTAGCTAGTTCATGTTTTGATATTTCACTATATTTCTCTAGTTAGAACATTGCAGTGGTATCAGGCATGTTATTGGCCAGTTGTTGGCTCTAGAGAATGTCATGGCTAGACCGTTTGGTGGAGTTTTTCATCGTCCTTGAGGTAGTGGCAGAGGGAGAGGAAGAGTCTATGGTAGAGAGAATGTACCTGAGCATCTTTCTGATACAGAGTTTGAGAAAAACATAGACTAAATGGGTGAGCGTGACCCACTACTAGAGGAGTTGGAAATATCAAACCAAAAAATGATGGAGATGATGAGACTAATGTTGGCTCTGCAATTGCAAAATATGCAAGGATGACCTTAAGGTGGTGGGGGATGAAAAATTGAACAAGAAGAAGGTTCTGGAATAGGAGATGGGAGCCATTTATATCCACACACAAGCCACATATATGGTGCGACTCCTAGGCCTATTATGCCTTACTTCATGAAGGAAATAGAGAGAGAGAGAGAGAGAGAGATGTTGATGCATTCACAGAGTTAATTAGATCATTCACTGACGAGATTGACGAGTATAAGGCCTTAGATCATAGGATCATAAGGAAACTCTCCTTTTCATATATTACCATCTAAAGGAAAAATATACAGGTGTTGGACCCTCATTCCGAGGAGGATGATAGAATCAAAATTGGGATAATAAAAAACTAGCAGGGAAGGTAACATTGCCAAGGTTTGATGGCTAAGTGAATATTTCTACAAGATCATGGGTTCAAAAACTAGACACTCACCTTAGTTTGAATCCCATATCAGAGGAAGATGCCATAAAATTTTTTATATTTCGTTTGGAGGGTGATGCGTGCGAGTGGTAGTATCACAAATTAGTTACACTTTGGCTTGCATCCATCACATACTATAGCGAGTTCACTCGTAGGTTGGTGGAGATATTTGATAGGAAGGATCTAGAATTTCACTTTAGGGGGCTGGCTAAACTGAAGTAGACAGGCAACGTAAAGGCTTACATATAAAAGTTTTAGAGGCTTGCGGTGATGGTTTCAGATATTTCTGAGGCACGATTGATCATGTTATTTATTGAAGGTTTGGTCGAGCCTCTATGAGTTCGGATGTGAGTTAATAGGCCAGTATCATTGGAGGATACCATTAGCCGAGAACGGGACATGTTAGATGTTGTTCCAAAGACAAGGTTTCCAACACCTACTAAACACTCTTTCCCTGAAAAGGGAAAGGACATAATAACTTCACCGAAGGAGTGGAAAAGGAAGGGACAATTGGATGATGAGATTAGGAGGGACCTATGGCGGAGGAAATTATGCTTTACTTTTAAAGATCCATGGGCACTAGGGAACCAGTGTACTAAGGGAAAGGTCTGCTACATATAGGAATTTTCAGATAATTATCTATAGGAGGAGGATGCAGTCCAGGAGGTAGAGGTAGGAGAAGGTGGACCTGAGAGTTCAGGAGGAGGTGGTACATTTCCCGTACCTAGTGGAGGATCTTTCTTACCCACTAGAGTAGTTACTTCTTCAATTTGGGAATTTTCAAAGTACTTGACACTAAGGATCATAGGCACAATGCAGGGAAAGTGTAACATTCATTCCTATATTTTTACCATGAAATTAAAAAAAATAATCAAATAGCCATAAAATCATAAAAAAATTTGCTCACCAAATACCTCACATTATAGAAATCATTTACAATGTTATGAACACCTATTCACAAATATTATTACTACACCTTTGAACCACAAGACAATAAGGTTTGCGCCAATCATTTCTTAATTATTCATTAATGATAATAACAGTGGTCCATAGATATGAAAACTATGGTGTTTTCGTACCGCATCGTTCAAACTTAGGTTATAAGATGTATGCGTTGGTTCGCCAGCCGGTAGGCGTGCTTGCCGTCTGTACTACCTTGGAATTATAATAGGGAATTGATGGTTGTTGTTTAATCAAAATGCAATTATTAACTACAGTCGCATTATGGTCTTATATCCGTTCTGATATGGAGGTTATGCAAATTAATACGGAGGTCATCTCCACTCTCCACTTGGCATTTTTGATGTTGCTCCATGGAGATTTGTCAATTCAACCATTAATGGTATGTACGTGGCTTTATCTCCGTGATACGGTGGATTATTGCATAGGATTCTGTTTGTTCTCTTTTTTGAAGCCTCTCCAGTTAGCTGAGAGCGAAGAACTAGTCGATGAATTACTTGGCGGTTTCCAGAACTTGGCACCTCCCTTGCAAACTCCACCTCAACCCTTAAAGGTAATTTCTTCCCTCACGCATGGCTCCATTGTACTGCAACAATCTCAGTTTTATTTTTTTCACATTTTTTCATCCTTTTGTTTATAGGATCATCTGATCGCCAACGCTTCTAGCTGAGCATATATTATGTTGGTTAAATATTCACAGAGATGTTTGGTGTAGCAACGATGGCCGGCTGTGGCAGTGGCATGGAGTTTGTTTTCTTTTTCTTTACGAGCTTCAAAGGTATTATGTAGGTTTACCTTATTTCTTCGCAGAGTTTAGCTTTCACTGAAAATTCATCCTTGGTTTAAAGGTTTAAGCTTCTAAATTCGATGTTTGCAGAGCAGTCAAATGGGAGCCATCTACCTCTTCAGGTATCACTCGCTTTAAGAAAATTCCTGGGTTTTAATTTCTTAACTCGTCCATAGCCTACCCGCAGACAGCCGCTAACATCTCATTTTCTGTTATGTTGGGTGCAGGTTTGTAGTGCTACCTCGTTATTCTTCAAGCAGCTAGCTACTTTTCGGGTTCTTGGTGTGGACACCTTGGCCCAAACTGACTTTATTCAATTGTATCCAAGGTACCCTATAGCCTTCGAAGGAAGGCCAAAGTTCTTTGATTTCCATACAATGATCCGGTTTTAGATTACAGAGTTCGACCTCTACTTTGACATTGTATAATTTTCAAGGAAGAGGGTTTAAAACCCCACCTTAGGTTTTTCATTAGTATCGTTAATGCTTTGTATAAGGATGGTGTTAGGGTTTTAAACCCAAGTTTTCCTCTTTTTTTGAAGAAGTAAAGTGCACATTTCTAAACCCTGGTTCATGTCTCAATTATATATATATATATATATATATATATATATATATATATATATATATATATATATGTATAAATTGAACTAAGTTTTGCCATGGTTGTTATATTTTCTCTTTCGGAGACTGTTTACCTTGAGGAGAAACTATTCTGTTTGCTATTCTTCGAATGAGTTAAGTTGTAAGCCTTTCGTCTGTAAGAAGGATTTCCTGCCCAGTTCTCTGCTTAGCTCATTCCACATGTAATCACTCGTTGGCTATGAATGAAAATAGTTTTGGGTTTCTCCTTTTATTAATGGATAATAATTTGTTGTTTATATCCCGCGATTACACATAACATTCTACTATTTCTTTGTATCAGTTTCTCTCTCTATTGATAGAATCAGTTTGTCAAATTCTTACTGGTATTGCATACCAGCGTTCTCTCGATTCTATCCCTACGGTGTTCGGGCCTCTAAAGGCAAACGTCCACGTATAAATTAGGGATTATAAACCTCAGATGATGTAACTCTGTTTGGGGTTCATACCCCGCCCTAGAGTCAACAGTCTGTCGGTTCGAAACCCCTGGTTCTAGATTATTTGACTTAAACAGGCAGGGTTCTCTTATGCATCTTACTTTATATTTATCTCTTCCTACCTGTAAAGATAGATTGTCTCTCCCTACCTATATAGATAGGTCACACCTGTGTATTTTTGTAGCATGGAGGAAAACAATTTATGGTTACTGATCATTACTTTTACTAATATTATGTGTCACAATCTATTTCAGCAATGCTAATTTATTATAACTGCTTCTGTTGTTCATTGAATGTAATATCAGTTTTCTTGTCAGTGCTCTATTTCCATTCTCACTTCCTACAGAAGTTAGACAGTAACTATATCATATTGTGTTAATGAAAGAAAAGAAGTAGCAATACCAATAATTACTACTATTTGTCTCATTAATACAGGAGATTAAGTCATCTACAGACTTCTATTCCTGTCCCAAGCATGTGTAACAAATATACGCATATTCTTATGTACTCAAATTAGAAAAGTAACCATTCAAATTAGTTTCTGTAATACAATATTTCCAACTTAATAATAATCTGCTCAAATTTCATGGTGACACTTATCTGGTTTACGTAGTTTTAAGCTGTGGTCCTCCCAACCATCAAGGGAGGCTATTACGTCCTCTTCTTGCCCCCTAGCTCCAGAATCTAGACGGTGCCCTAGGTTAACAGTGGAATAGATTTCTCTCTTTCTGCTATGACCTCTAGATGGCCAATCCAGTCACATTCAAAGATCTCGTTTTACAGGGGTTGCAGTGAGTTATTTTCAACTGATCATCACCAGCTCTAGAAAATACTCCCCCTTTTACCACTTTGGCATAGAACCCCTACTCCTCCCCTGGGATTGAACTTTATCCTTAGAGGAGTAGGTAACTGTCTTTCCAACTGATCCCCAACCACTTGATCCTATTCTTGGAAACATTTCTTTACCATCAACTTTATGTATATTTCATATTAAAAGATTTCTCCTTTAAATTTAATTAACTGCTTCTTAATTAATAAATCAGCAACTAAAATAGTTTTGCTAAATTAACAGTAATTATTTAAGTTTTTCTTGCCAGATAAAAGAAACTAAACAAATTGTCTTTAACTAGTTAATACTAGTTAAGTTTAATGAAGCTGTCACAACTTCCCCCCCTGGAAGTAACACCATCCTCGGTGTTTCAGCCCAGCTCTGTAAAGAGCTCTGGGTAAGCTTCCCGCATAAACTTCTCATCCTCCCAAGTAGCTTCTTCCGGTTCGAAGTGCTTCCATTGCACTTTTACCTGGATGACTACTCATTTGTGGAGTTCGATTTCTCTTCGGTCAAGTATGCGTTGCGGCTCGACCAAAAACTCTTCGTCCGGTTCTACCTGAAAAACAAAATGTTTTCAAGTCAGTACTCATCAATTTTGTTCAGAACTTCAAGTTAGGATTTTATCTCTATCCTACCTGAATATTTTGCCAATGAATTACATGTTTTTCATCATGAACATATCGCTTCAGTAAGGACACATGGAACACATTGTGAACTTGAATGTGGCTGGGTAAGGCCAACCGATAAGTCACTGGGCCTACCCTTTCCAGTACTTGGAAAGGTCCACAGTATCTGGGAGATAATTGAGCACAAGAGGTCCACCTCAGGGTACTCCTCTTGGGTTTAATTCTTACGTAAACATGATCTCCTATTGCGAACTCACGATAAGACCTTTTCTTATCTGCATAAATATTTTGCCAGTCTTGAGCAGCCTTTGGGTTATGCCTTATTATTTTTACTTTAGCTTCCATTTCTGCCAACATTTCAGGTCCCAACAGTAACTTTGTCTCAGGACTGCTCCAATTTGTAGGTGTACAAAATTTCCTACCATATAATACCTCAAAGGGACTCATTTTTAGGGATTCTTGACACCCGTTGTTATACACAAACTCAACTAGGTGCAAATAATCCTCCCACTTGGTTGGCTACTGCATCACATACATGCGCATCATGTCTTCTAGTACTTGGTTGACCCGCTCTATTTTCCCATCAGTCTGAGGGTGATAGGCGGTGCTAAAATGTATTTGTGTTCCAAGACTAGAAAACAAGGCTTTCCAGAATGCGGATGTGAACTTAACATCCTGATCTGAAATCACAGTCTTAGGTATGCCATGCAACCTGAAGATTTCCTTCATAAATATATCAACAATCTGCACTGTCTTGTATGTAGACTGTACAGGTATGAAATGTGCATATTTTCTTAATCTATCTACCACTACCATGATAGAGTCATGCTGTCTTTTTGTCCACGGTAAACCCGTGATGAAATCTAGGGAGATAACCTCCCACTTCCACTCAGGTATAGGTATGGGCTGCATTAATCCTGCAGGATGCTGGTGCTCCACCTTTACCTGTTGGCATTCCAAACATTTGCTTAAATATTCAGCTATATCTTTACGCATGCCCAGCCAATAATATACCTTTCTTATCACAGTAAGCATTTTATGATATCCTGGATGACCAGCATATTTGCTGCGATGGAATTCATTCAGTATTAACTCTTTCAGAGTTACACAATTAGGCACATATATTCTTCCTCGGAAATTCAACACATGATCCTTATTTCTTCCATACTCAGATGTCTTGCCTTGCTTACTATCTTCCTCAATTTGTTGCCATAGGAATTTATATTCCAGATCTTTCTGTGCCTCTTGCTTTAATTGTTCCAAGAATTGGCTTTCTAGCTGATTATAATATAATGCATAAAGGCCATGTAGTTTTCTACTCAACGCATCAACTACTCGATTTTCCTTTCCCTTCACGTGCTGTATATCCATATCAAATTCACTTATAAAAGCATTCCATCTTGCTTGTCTAGAATTTAAATCTGCTTGCTTAAAATAATTAGTTAAGTTGTTATGGTCTGTTTTAAGTACAAACCTCTTACCCAGTAGGTAATGTCTCCATACCTGGAGAGCATGTACCACGGTTGTCAGCTCCAAATCATAAGCAGAATATTTTTGTTCATGGTCCTTTAGTTTTCTAGACTCATATGCCACCACTTTGCCTTCCTAGGTCAATATGTCTCCAACACCCTCTTTACCTGCATCAGTACAAACCTCATAATCTTTAGCAGGGTCTGCTACCCTCAAAACTGGTGCTATAGTTAAGAGTTGCTTCAGCTTTTCAAAGCTGTCCTGGCACTCATTTGTCCATTTGAATAGCTTTCCCTTCTTCTGCAAAGATGTAATAGGGAAAGAAATTTTAGAAAATCCTTCTATAAATATTCTATAATACCCTGCTAATCCCATAAATGATCTAATATCGGCCACATTCTGGGGCACTATCCATTCCATGATAGTTTTGATCTTTTCTGGATCAACAAAAATTCCCTCAGCTGAGATAACATGCCCTAGATATTGGATTTCTATTTTAAAGAAGTCGCATTTACTGAACTTGGCATAAAGTTGATGCTTCCTTAACATCTCCAAAACTATCCTCAAATGCTCTTTGTGTTCTTCTTCACTTTTGGAATATATCAGTATGTCATCTATGAAAATAAGTACAAAGTTATCCAAAAATTGATGAAATATGCTATGCATCAACCTCATAAAGGTCGCTGGTGCATTCGTCAATCCGAAGGGTAGCACCACGAATTCATAGTGTCCATAGTGAGTATGAAATTCTATCTTACAAATATCTTCATCTTTAATCTGAATCTGATGATATCCAGATCTTAAGTCTATCTTAGAGAACACCTTAGCCCCTCTTACTTGATCGAACAAGTCATCAATTCTTGGTAAGGGGTATTTATTCTTGACAATTAGTTTATTAAGCTGCCTGTAATCCATGCACGTAAGGTTCCATCTTTCTTTTTAACAAATAGGACTGGTGCTCCCCATGGGAAAACACTTGGATGGATATAACCTTTGTCCAGCAGTTCTTGTAACTGCATTTTTAGTTCAGTTAGTTCTGGCACGCTCATCCTGTAAGGAGCTCTCAACACCGGGGAGGCTCCTGGCAACAATTTTATGGTGAAGTCAATATCCCTTTTAGGCGGCAAACCAAGAATGTTTTCTGGAAAAACATCCAGAAATTCCTATACTACTGGAATCTCTTCCATCATTGGTACCTTTTCCTTGGATTCTGTATACCCCACCTGAATTGCATACAGCTGGCATCCTTTTCTGATGCACTTACCCATTTGGGATGTTGTGATTGGTCGTAGTTGTACCGAATTTTTAATTCCTTGAATCTCTTTTCGTGTGCCATCTTTCATTCTATAATAAATGATCTTTTCCTTGCAGTCCACTAAGGTCTAGTGTCTTTCCAACCAGTCCATACCCAATAACACATCATAAGATCCCAGTGGTAAGATATTTAAATCTACTTGTAACTTCTGTTCTGCCACTTCCAACATACAGTTAGGAACTTTTGCAGTTACCTTTCGTTTTTCCCCAGTAGCTAGCTCTACTAACCAGGAATTCTTAAATTTCTATTCCTTCAATTTACACATTTCCACTAACTTGGGACTTACATAACTCAAACTTTCTCCAGGATCTACTAAAATTGAAACAGGTTTAGTTAGTAAAGTACCTTCTATTTCAATCATTGTGGGTTGAAAATCAGCCTGCCGGTCTTCCATGGCTGCATTGATACGAGTTATGTTGTGCGCCACGTCCCCCACTGTAGATGCTTCCTCTAGATTTGTTACAATTTTGTTTCTGTTTCGTTGTGGACAATTTTTATAATAATAGGCCTCCCCACAGCCCCAGCACTGTAAAGGAGGTTTAGCACTCTGTCCCTGCTTCGGCTTACTAGAGGCTTCTGTGGGTTTCTCTTCCATTGGCCATTTGGTTCTTTGATGATTCCTACCAAATTGCTTACTGATAGCTTTTCGTGCTGAGCCTTTAAAGTTGCCACTTTTACTGCTTTTAAAATTGGGGCTATTTTTCTGAGCCTATTTTTCTGACTTTTCTTTGGCTGCCAGCTTTTTCCCCCTTCTCCCTTGGCCTTGGTTTGCTGATAGCACATTCATGCTTTACGAATGGCTTCATCCATGGTTTGAGGATTAAAAAATTCTATCCTTTCTCTCATATGAGCAGGTAGGCTGCTTAAGAATCTCTTCACTTTGGCTTTTTGCTCTCAAAGGTAAGGAACATAGCATAGCAGGTAGGTGAATTTAGTGACATAATCGTCCACGGTCATTTGTCCAAACCGAAGATCATGGAATTCCTTAGCCTTGTCATCATAAAACCTTTCTGTTAAGTACTTGTCTTTAAAGTACTGCTGAAATAATTCCCAGGTAATGTCCTGTTCGTCAATGCTACGTACATTTTTCACTTCCTCCCACCATAGGGTGGCTTTTTCTCGTAACTGGTATATAGCCAATCTAGGCTTCAGATTGCTGCTATATTCATGTACCTGAAAGTACTTATTTATATTGATCAACCAGGCTTCGGCCACCTCCTCTACCTCACCATCAAATGGTGGTGGTTTAATTTTTCGGAATTCCCCCTGCAGTTCTACTTTCTGTCTCTTAATGTCTTGCTGGTCAGACAAATTTCCAAACTCTGCCTCGTTGTAATTCTTGTTTTTGCTTCTCTGGAAGGGGCTTTTTTCAGCTCTACCAGTAGTATTATTTCTGGTTTGCTGGTCTTCTTCTTTTGCTGATAATTATTTTTCAGCACTTGGATGCCCCTTCTCCTGATTTTGCTTATCTGATAAACTCTTTAATATTTTCTCCTGATCTTGTAACAGTCGTTCATTATCCTTCCTGAGTCTCAGCATTTCTTCTTGCAATTGATGTACCGTGTTCAACAAAAAACCAGTTTGATGTTGTTGTTCTTCAAGTAATCAACTAGTCTTTTTGTGTTGTTCTACACTTAATTGTACCCACATCTCCAGATTCATGACTGTGGGTGTTTGAGTTTCCTCTGGTTGCGTTTTCGATGCTATCGCTCTTCTCATTATCTCCCTGTCTCTCTCTCTCTCTCTGCACTATTCATATACACAGCTTCACTATTAGTAGACCCTTAGGGTCCCAGCGTAATAACTTAGCTCTGATACCACTTGTAACATTCATTCCTATATTTTTACCATGAAATTAAAAAAAATAATCTAATAGCCATAAAATCATAAAAAAATTTACTCACCAAATACCTCACATTATAGAAATCATTTACAATGTTATGATACACCTATTCGCAAATATTATTACTACACCTTTGAACCACAAGATAATAAGGTTTGCGCCAATCGTTTCTTAATTATTCATTAATGATAATAATAGTGGTCCATAGATATGAAAACTATGGTGTTTTTGTAGCGCATCGTGCAAACTTAGGTTATAAAATGTATGCGTTGGTTCGCCAGCCGATAGGCGTGCTTGCCGTCTGTACTACCTTGGAATTCTAACAGGGAATTGATGTTGGTTGTTTAATCAAAATGAAATTATTAACTATAGTCGCATTATGGTCATATATCCGTTCTGATATGGAGGTTATGAAAATTAATATGAAGGTCATCTCCGCTCTCCACTTGGTGTTTTTGATGCTACTCCGTGGAGATTTGTCAATTCAACCATTAATGGTATGTACGCGGCTTTATCTCCGTGATATGGTGGATTATTGCATAGGATTATGTTTGTTCTCTTTTTTGAAGCCTCTCCAGTTAGCTGAGAGTGAAGAACTAGTCGATGAATTACTTGGCAGTTTCCAGAACTCGACACCTCCCTTGCAAACTCCGCCTCAACCCTTAAAGGTAATTTCTTCCCCCATGCATGGCTCCATTTTCCTACAACAATCTCAGTTTTATTCGTTGCACAGTTTTTCGTCCTTTTGTTTATAGGATCATCTGATCACCGGCGCTTCTAGATGAGCATATATTATGTTGGTTAAATATTCACAGAGATGTTTGGTGTAGCAACGATGGCCGACAGTGGCAGTGGCATGGAGTTTGTTTTCTTTTTCTTTACGAGCTTAAAAGGTATTATGTAGGTTTACCTTATATCTTCGCAGAGTTTAGCTTTCACTGACGATTCATCCTTGGTTTAAAGGTTTAAGCTTCTGAATTCGATGTTTGCAGAGCAGTCAAATGGGAGCCATCTACCTCTTTAGGTATCACTCGCTTTAAGAAAATTCCTGGTTTTTAATTTCTTAGCTCGTCCATAGCCTACCTGCAGACAACCGCTAACATCTCATTTTCTATTATGTTGGGTGCAAGTTTGTAGTGCTACCCCGTTATTCATCAAGCAGCTAGCTACTTTTCGGGTTCTTGATGCGGACACCTTGTCCCAAACTGACTTTCTTCAATTGTATCCCAGGTACCCTATAGCCTTCGACGGAAGGCCAAAGTTCTTTGATTTCTATACAATGATCTGGTTTTAGATTACAGAGCTTGACCTCTACTTTGACATTGTATAATTTTCAAGGAAGAGGGTTTAAAACCCCACCCTAGGTTTTTCATTAGTATCGTTAATGCTTTGTATAAGGATGGTGTTAGGGTTTTAAACCCGAGTTTTCTTCTTTTTTTGAAGAAGTACAGTGCACCTTTCTAAACCCTGGTTCATGTCTCAATTATAGATATATATATATATATATATGTATGTATGTTTGTATAAATTGAACTAAGTTTTTCCATGGTTGTTATATTTTCTCTTTCAGAGACTGTTTACCTTGAGGAGAAACTATTCTGTTTACTGTTCTTCGAATGAGTTAAGTTGTAAGCCTTTCGTTTGTAAGAAGGCTTTCCTGCCCAGTTCTCTACTTAGCTCATTCCGCATGCAATTACTCTTTGGCTATGAATGAAAATAGTTCTGGGTTTCGCCTTTTATTAATGGATAACAATTTTTTTTTTATATCCCGCGATTACATATAACATTCTATTATTTCTTTGTATCAGTTTCTCTCTCTATTGATAGAATCAGTTTGTCAAATTCTTACTGGTATTGCGTACCAACATTTTCTCGGTTCTCTCCCTACTATATTTGGGCCTCCGAAGGTAAACGCCCGCGTATAAATTGTGGATTATAAACCTCAGACGATGTAACTCTATTTGGGGTTCATACCCCACCCTAGAGTCGACAGTCTGTCGGTTTGAAATCCCTGGTTCTAGATTATTTGACTTAAACAGGCAGGGATCTCTTATGCATCTTACTTTATGTTTATCACTTCCTACCTGTAAAGATAGATTATCTCTCCCTACCTGTATAGATAGGTTACACCCGTGTATTTTCGTAGCATCGGGAAAAACAATTTATGGTTACTGATCATTACTTTTACTAATATTATGTGTCACAATCTATTTCAGCAATGCTAATTTGTTATAACTGCTTCTGTTGTTCATTGAACATAATATCAGTTTTATTTTCAGTGCTCTATTTCCATTCTCACTTCCTACAGAAGTTAGACAGTAACTCTATCATATTGTGTTAATAAAAGAAAAGAAGTAGCAATACCAATAATTACTACTATTTGTCTCATTAATACAAGAGATTAAGTCATCTACAGACCTCTCTGCCTGTCCCAAGCATGTGTAACAAATATACACATATTCTTATGTACTCAAATTAGAAAAGTAACCATTCAACTTATTTTTTGTAATACAATCTTTCCAACTTAATAATAATCTGCTCAAATTTCACGGTAACACTTATATGGTTTACGTAGTTTTAAGCTGTGGTCCTCCCAACCATCAAGAGAGGCTATTACATCCACCGCTTGCCCCCTAGCTCCAGAATCTGGATGGTGCCCCGAGTTAATAGTGGAATAGATTTCTCTCTTTCTGCTATGACCTCTGGATGGCCAATCCAGTCACATTCAGAGATCTGGTTTCACGGGGGTTGCAGTGAGTTATTTTCAACTGGTCATCACCAGCTCTAGAAAATACTCCCTCTTTTACCACTTTAGCACAGAACCCCTAATCCTCCCCTGGGATTCAACTTTATCCTTAGAGGAGTAGGTAACTGTCTTTCCAACTGTCCCCAACCACCTCCTATTCTTGGAAACATTTCTTTACCATCATCTTTATGTATATTTCATATTAAAAGATTTCTCCTTTAAATTTAATTAAATGCTTCTTAATTAATAAATCAGCAACTAAAATAGTTTTGCTAAATTAACAGTAATTATTTAGGTTTTTCTTGCCAAATAAAAGAAACTAAACAAATTGTCTTTAACTAGTTAATACCAGTTAAGTTTAATGAAGCTGTCACAGAAAGTGTGTATCTATGTTGGGGGACAGTGTGGCAATACATAATTTTATTTACACATAATTCGTAGTGCATAGAGGCATTCAGCCAAACGATTTTGAGGGATTTTTTTACTGATGCGAGGAGATAGGACTATGCACTGTACTTGGTATGTTCCTAGTATGATAGTGGTCATGGGGAACTATTCAGTGACAGGCCATTTCTTTGTGGTGGATGTTCCAGACACCGATATGGTGATGGGAGTTCAGTGGTTGTATTTTCTTGGGTGCGTCGCTACTAATTGGGGGAAAATGGATATGGAGTTCATAGGGTTGGATTGAAAGCTATTAATGTTGAGGTGTATGCATTCATATCCACCCTAGACAGTGTTTGCACATAGGATGGAGGTTGATTTTAGGTGTGGTGACATAGAGTAGGATGTAAAGTTGAGAACCTCAGATATTGGGTTGCTAAAGCAGTAGGCACATCCAGACATATTGGCTCTCTTGGAGAGGCATCAAGTGTTTTCTAGAGATATTCCACTAGGCAGGACTCTCGAAAGATGGTTCAAGCACACCACTGAGTTGGAGGAGGGGTTTATCGCAATCATCACCACTCTCTATAGACATCCCAATAATATTAGGATGAGATTGAGAGGGATATTGTTAGGTCCCTATATTACAAGTGTAGTCCCTTATTTTTGTTAGTGTGGCCCCCTTATTATTATTTTTGTACCCCTGTAGTCCCCATATTGTTATTATTGTGCCCCATAAAAGCCCACAATTGATATTTTTGTGCCCTTACATTATTATTGTTACGTCAGCTAGGATTATATGGTGACCCCATGGACTAATATATATAGAAAGGAGGTTTTTTCATTTTTATCATCCAAATTTTTTTCATTTATGTAATGTAAAGGAGGTTTCCCCCTCGAAGTGGCTGATTTAAAAGGCGTTTATCTCTCCTTTCTTCTATTTTGGGAGTTGGTTTCATAAAATTTGGTATCATAGCTTCGAATTCGAGGGTTTCGCTTGCTTCAAACAGGTCATCGTGGAATTTTAGCTATAATTATTCTTCTAAAAATGTTCAGAAGCTAAAACATACCCATTTGCGAAGAAATCTCGAGGAATGTTGAGTAAAAATTGTAGATCTTGGTTCATTAAATTTCTGGAGATATGATATGTTGAATTTATGGTTTTTACAGGCTCCCGAATTTCCTCTTAAAGAGGTGACCTTGGGAAAATCGTCATAGATCTCTCTCTGAGCATCGGATTGAAATTCTGTAAAAAGTGGCCAAAAGTACATGGACTTTCGTTTCCTATATATCTATTTCAGAGCCGAAGGAGGAAACAGTGACATGTGACATGCTGTACAAGTTCGCTCTACTGAACCAGTCCATAATTAGGTCATTGTGGGATATTGGGCATAACTTTATCTTGAAGAATCTAAATCAGGTTAGACCTATGGCATTGGAAAGAAGATTCCGAGGGAAACTGAAGGACCTAAGATAAAATCTCAGGGATCCGAAATTACAGAGATACATCAGTTTCAATATCGAGCTCTTCAAAAGAAAGAAAAATGTGTGTATTTGTTTTTCAAATTGCATAAGTCTTGTTTTAAAAATCAGTTTGAAGTGTTTCCAAAGGTATATTAAAGCATAGATACTAGTATTGGGTTCTAAAATTCCCCAAAAAAAGAATTCAACACCCATCAAGCCCTCATAAGGCTTTAATATGACCCATGAAGAGGAAGAAGTGCGACATGATCTATCAAAATTACAAGAATAAGTGCAACAACTTTCTCTCTCGCAAAGAGTAACAAAAAATGAAATAGAAGTTTTGAAGAAAGGCATGGAAGCTAAGATGGAGGGTTTGAAGAAAGGCGTGGAAGCTAAGATGGATGGTTTGAATAATGACATGGAATATAATATGGATGGCATGGAAGCTAAGATGGATGACATGGAAGCTAACATGGAAGACATGAAGAATGATATAAAATCAGACATGGAAGGTTTGAAGGAAGGTTTGACAAAGCTGATACACGAAATGATTCCTAATGGTGAAAAGGCAGTAGAGGAAATTCATGATGATAACAAAATAAATGTTAATCATGATTTCATAAAATCTAATGCTGGATTGAAGAACCACCATATTCCAATGATCGATATGAGAAAGTTTGATGGCAAGGATCCTGTAACATGGATACTACAGATGGAGAAATATTTTGATCTCCATAATGTGAAAAACACACAAAAGGTATGCATTGCAACTTTATATTTAGAACAAAATACATTTGTATGGTATCGATGGCTTTTCTCTCGTAAAAAAATTGTTACCTGGTCAATGTTTATGGAGAAAATGATAGCACATTGTGAGGATACAAAGATCAACACCTTCTTTAGCCAATTGATAAATCTCAAACAAAAGGGTTCAATGGTGGATCACATTGATGACTTTCAAAAATTGAATATAAGGGTAACTAATATTCAGAGGAACACAAGATTGATGTCTTCATAAGGACTTTAAAGGATAACATCCAACATGAGGTTCGCCTTTGGGAACCTAATTCATTGGAGAAGGAATTCAGGTTGGCAAGAAAAATTGAAAGTAAAATTATGGCAACAAGGAAGTCTACCACCCACATCTATAAATATGGAAGTGTTGCTACTCCTAGACTTCCACAACCTACAAGGCTGACACCACAATAATTGGAACAAAAAATAGAAAAAGGGATTTTTTATAGTTGTGATAAAAAATACACTAAAGGTTATAAGAGTGCTGAGAAGAAATTATTTTACATAGATTGTGAAGAGGAGGAAGAAAATGAAAAAGAAAATTCAAAAGAAGAGGATATACACCATGAACCAACCCTAGAGAAAGAAGAAATGAGTTCGACCATATCTTGTAATGCATTGGAAGGAATTTTTCCAATGATTTCCATTCTAATGGGAGGTGTTGATGTTGTACTATGAGTTCAATGGTTACAATCTTTGGGGATGGTAGCTTTTAATTTTCAAGAACTTTTCTTGATTTTTTTTTATAAGGAAAATAAGTTGAGTTATGGGGTATCGCAGGGAAGCCAAGAAAGATAATAATCTTTAATTTCATGACAAAGCTTCTGAAGAAAGAACAACAAGGCATAATTTCACAATTATGCTCACTAGAAGTTCCAACATCAAAACCATCTATTTATCCAGATCTCCATAAATTCTTGGACAATCATTCCAAGGTGTTTAAAATTCCAAAAGGACTCCCACCTATTTGTTATCATGATCATGCTATTCATTTGATTCAGGGAGGTGTTCCACCGAACATCCAGCCTTATAGATATCCTTATGTCCAAAAGAGAGAAATTGAATGTATGATTGCAGAAATGTTAGAGGCTACCATAATTCAAATTAGTCAAAATTCTTTCTCTGCTCTAGTAGAATTTTTGTACAGGAAGGATAGATCATGGTGCATGTGTCCAAATTATATGGAGCTCAATAAGCTCACTATTAAATATAAATTTCCCATTCCTATGATTGATGAATTATTGGATGCATTACATGGAGCAATTTATTTTACCAATTTGGATCTTCGTTCAGGATATCATCAATTTAGAATGAAGACTCAAGATATTTCGAAAAAAGCATTTCAAACTCATGAGGGTCATTATGAATTTTTTGGTTATGCCTTTTGTCCTTACCAATGCACCTTCTACATTTCAAGGGTTGATGGATTCCATTTTCAAACCCTTAGAAAATTTGTGTTAGTATTTTTTGATTATATACTCTATAGCAGGTCCTGGAAGGATCATGTTCAACATGTTGAAAGGGTGCTCAAACTATTGGAGGAGAAACAATTATATACAAAAACCTCCAAATGTTTCTTTGGAGTACAAGAGGTGGAATATCTAGGTCATATTGTATCTCAAGAGGGTGTTAAGGTAGACCCTAACAAAATTAAAGCCATTAAGTAATGGAAATTCCCCACAACCATAAAGCAGTTGCGAGGATTTCTCAGGTTAACAGGGTATTATCGCAAGTTTGTTAAAAATTATGGGAGAATATCAGCACCTCTAACTACATTATTGAAGAAATATGCATTTTCATTGACTCCTGAAGCAACTAAGACCTTTGAACATATTAAAGAGGCAATGTGCCTAGCTCATGTCTTAGCTAAGCCAGACTTAACAAAAACCTTTATTGTGGAATGTGATGCCTCAAGAAATGGAATTGGTGTTGTTTTAATGCAAGAAGGAAGACCCATTTCTTTTGAAAGTCTTCCAGTCAAAGGAAAGTATTTACATAAATCTATTTATGAGAAGGAAATGTTTGCAATACTACATGCACTCAAGACATGGCGATTGTACCTAATGGGAAGACACTTCAAAGTAAAAACTGATCATGATAGTCTTAAATATTTTTTGGAACAAATACTATCTTCAGAAGAGCAACAAAAAGGGGTCACAAAGATGTTTGGTTATGACTTTGAAATCATCTAAAAAAAAGGGAAGCTAAATGTTGTAGCAGATGCACTTTCAAGAAAGGATGAGGAGGTGGAAGCATTGCTTTGTGCCATTTCTATTATCCAACTATTTTGGATGACTGAAGCAAGGGAGGAATGACGAAGAAGTATGGACACTCATTCAAAAGTTGCAGCAAGATCCCAATACATCTGATATATTTAGTTGGAAAAATGATTCCTTAAGGTACAAAGATCGCTTATATCTTTGTAAGAATTCCCAACTAAAACAAAATATTCTTTTAGAATTGCACACCTCTCCCTTAGGAGGACACTCTGGATTTTTAAAAACTTACCATGGGGTGAAGAAATATTTTTTTTTGGGATGGCCTTAAATCTGATATTTAAAAGTTTTTGGTAGAATTTTTGGTTTTCCATCAAAATAAAGTTGAAACAATTAAGACCCCACGTCCTCTACAACCTTTATCCATTCAAAGTCAACGTTGGGAGGAGGTTTCAATGGATTTTATCATAGGTTTACGTAAGTCCGAAGGGAAGAGTGTCATCATGTTAGTAGTTGATAGACTTACCAATTATACACACTTTTGTGCATTATCTCATCCATTTAAAGCATGTACAGTTGCTACTGCATTTATGGAAAAAATTCAAAAGATACATGGAAACCTAAAGATTATTGTAAGTGACATAGATCCCATTTTCACTGGAAATTTTTGGACATAATTAGTTTCTTGTTTGGGTACTCAATTAGCTCATAGCTCATCTTATCATCCTCAATCCGATGGGCAAACTGAGATAGTGAAAAAATGTTTGGAAGGATATCGTCGTTGTTTTGTATATGATAAACAAACAAAATGGGTCAAGTGGTTACCTCTGGCTGAATGGTGGTATAAAAATTCCTTCCATATTGCAGCAAAAATGACCCCATTTATGGAACTTTATGGATATCATCCACCGTCCATCACATCATCTTTAAGAGAAAATTATAAGGTTAAAGCAGTGGAAGATCACATTGAGCATCAACAAGAAGTTCTAAAAATCTTAAAGGATAACCTAAATTTGGCACAAAATCAAATGAAACAGCAGGCAGATCAACATCGCAGTGAGAGAAGTTTTGATGTAGGAGACTAGGTATTTTTACGACTACAACCATACAAACAAATGTCCCTCAAGCAAGCTAAGAAGGATAATAAATTATCGCCTAAGTAAAATGGTCCTTATAAGGTGTTGCAAAGTATTGGCGCTATGGCATACAAATTGAAGGTTCCTGCTTCTTCTCGAGTGCACCCAATTTTCCATGTTTCATGCTTAAAGAAGGTTATAGGTGAAAATATTCCAGTTCAAACCATATTGACAGAACTTGATTAGGAAGGACAAATCATATTGGAACCTCAAGCAGTCACAGAACAAGAACTCAATAGCTACGAAATCGATCAATTTTAGAGTATCTCATAAAGTGGAAGAACTTACCCACTGAAGATTCCACATCGGAGGATGAGAATTTTATATAGAAGCATCCAAAGCTACTCAAGTGTTGATGAAAACACTTTTTTGAAGGAGAGGGGTATGTTAGGTCGCTATATTACTCATGTAGTCCCTTATTGTTGTTAGTGTAGCCCCTTTATTATTATTTTTGTACCCCTATAGTCCCCATATTGTTATTATTATGCCCCATAAAATCCCACTATTTTTATTATTGTGCCCTTACATTATTATTGTTAGGTCGGCTAGGATTATATGGTGACCCCATGAAATCCTATATTAATAAAGGAGGTTTTGTCATTTGTATCATCCAAGAATTGTTTATTTATGTAATGTAAAGGAGGCTTCCCCCTCGAATTGGTTGATTTATAAGGCGTTTTTCTCTATTTTCTTCTATTTTTGGAGTTGGCTTCATAAAAACTATACAATAGTTGTCGAGTTTGGGTAATATCAGACCTGGCTCGATTTCATTCGCTTTTTTTGTAGTGTTGGTGAAGAAGAAGGATGTGACCCTTCACATGTGCATAGACTATAGGTCCCTCAACAAGAAGACATTAAAGAACATGTATCCCATTCCACGCATCGACAAAGGCATAGTATAGCGACAATTTGAGGTGGGAGATTTGGTTTTCCCGAGATTGCAGCCATACAAGCAATCCACAACGAAGCAAAAGGGAGCTGAAAATTTTCAGCCTCATTTTTATGGGCCATGTAGGGTGATACGACAAGTGGGGGAGGTAGCTTATGAGTTGCAGCTTCCACCAAGAAGTAGGGTTCATAATGTATTCCATGTCTCTTGCCTGAAAAAGGCCTTGGAACAATGAGCGATGACTGCCACTGATTTTCCACCTTTAGATGATGAGGGCATTTGATTTTGACATCAGAGGGCATGTTGCAGGAAAGGGGAAGGAAGATGAGTAGCAGGATCATTAGAGAATTCCTTGTCAAGTGGAAGGATTTTCCTGAAGAATATTCCACTTGGGAAGGAGAACAAATTTTGCAGCATCCAACACTACAGTTGCTTGAGGACAAGAAAAATTTGGGAGGGGAGGACTGTCATATCCCCAATTAAAATTTTGACATATAAATTCTCAATTTCTCAATTTTTTCAATTAATATATATATTTAGATAAATAAAATTAGAAGAAATAAGTTGTGGAGATATTTAATAAATTTTGGAGAAACAGAAATGGTTGGGACTTAGAAAAAGAACAAAAAATAAAGTTAAGTTATGGAATTACCAAGCATGAAAACCGAACCATGCAAAGAATCCAACAATGGTATGGGAAAAATCGAACCATGGTATCACAAAGTGAAAGAAAAAATAAAAGGAAGGTTAGGGTCTCATTTTGATCATTCTGGTTTTGGAATTTCATTTCTAATTTGGAGGTTTGCTTAAGCTGTTGAGCTAAGTCAACCAGTTTTTTTTAGCACAAGGATTTCCAAGTGGAGAATCCCAACTCTCTTTTGGTGAAATTAGAGTGCCATCCTAGGAGAGAAAACTTGGAGTTGACTGGATTTTTTTTTTCGTGTATTTTGTGAGCCATTTCATCTCTCCAAAAGGTAGTAATTTTTTCTAAAGCAGTTGCTACAGTATTTTGTTGGCAAATACATGGAATTTCACTCTATCTTTTCAATGTTATCCTTCAGCTATTTCTCAGTTATTTTGTGGAGAATATTTGGTGGAGCAACTGTAATTTCGGGAGGTTGGAATTAACCCAAAATATTGATGGGTTTTGTTGGTCCAAGTTGGATATCAATGTCCTAATTTTTCATAATTTTTGTAGAATATTTGAGGCCTCAAATATTAGTTTTCCTACAACAACAACATAAGTAAATTTATGGGCAAAGTGTGCAACCAATTATCCATTTCAGCGTGGAATTCTCTTCATTCTCACCTGGGTTTTGCGTGCTTGCTTGAGAATATCTAGGTGCACACATTTCAATATATTTTTGTACTCAACTTCTCATTGGATATTCAATAAAGTGGCTCAACTCTATTATTTCTTCTCAATAGTGTTCTAAACTTGTTGTTCTTATGGAGTTTTCAGATTGAATGTTTATTTGTTTGTTGTAGCTAGTTCATTTTTTGGTATTTCAATATATTTCTCTAGTTAGAACATTACAGTGGTATCTGAGCATGTTCTTGGTCAGTTGTGGGCTCTAGAGCATGTCATGACTGGACTATTTGGTGGAGTTGTTCATCATCCTAGAGGCATAGGTAGAGAAGACGAGGCTGAGCATATTTCTGACAGAGAGTTTGAGAACGCCAAAGGCTACATCGAGGGCAATGGTGAAGATCATCCTAGGAAGGGTGGGTGTGACCCACTGCTAGAGGAGTTGGCAAGATCAAACCAACAAATCATGGAGATGATGGGAAAAATGTTGGCTCTACAATTGCAGAATATGCAGGGAGGACCTCAAGGTGGCGGGGCAGGAAGAAATGAATAATAAGGAGGTTTTGGAATAGGAGAAGGGAGCCATGTACATCTAGGCATAAACCACACATATGGTCAGACTCCCAAGTCTACTATGCCTCGCTTCATAGAGGAACCAGAGCGAGAGAGGTGTTGATGCATTCATGGAGTTAATTAGATCATTCACTCACAAGATTGGAAAGTATGACGCCTTGGATCCCAGGATCAGAAGGACACTCTCCTTTGGAGATTACTACCATCTAAAGGAGAAATATAGGGAAGTTGGGCCCTCATTTCAAGGAGGAAACCAGAGTCAGAATTGGGATAATCAAAAGCTAGCAGGGCAGGTGACATTGCAAGGGTTTGATGGATCAGCCAAGAGTTCTGCGAGATCATGGGTTCATAAACTAGACACTTACCTTAGTTTGAATCCCATGCGAGAGGCATATTCCATCATATTTTCTACATTGAATTTGGAGGGTGATGTGCAAGAGTCTTGTTATCATAAATTATTTACACTTGGGCATGTATCCATGACATCATATAGCGAGTTCACTCGTAGGCTGGTTGAGATATTTGATAGGAAGGATTCATATTTTCACTTCAGGGAGTTGGCTAACCTAAAGAAGACAAGTAGTGCAGAGGATTACATAGAAAAGTTTCAAAGGCTTGTGATGATGGTTTCAGATATTTCCGAGGCACGAATGAGTATCTCATTTATTAAGGGTTTGGATGAGCCTCCGCAAGGTTGGGTGCATGATTATAGGAAAATATCATTGCAGGATGCCATTAGCCAAGTGCGGGATATGCTAGATGTTGTTCCAAAGACAAGGGTTCCAGCACCTAATAAACCCTCTTTCCCTCATAAGGGAAAAGACATCAGACCTTCTTAGAAGGAGTCGAAAGGGAATGGAAAGTTGGATGATGAGACTAGGAGGGACCTACAGTGAAGGAAATTATGCTTTAGTTATCAAGAGCCATGGGAAACAGGGCATCAATGTACCAAGGGCAAGGGCCGCTACATAGAGGTACTTTTAGACAATGGGTCAAAGGAGGAGGATGTAGACCAGGAGGTAGATGCTAGTGAGGGTGGACCCTAGAGCTTGAGAGTAAGTGGCTCACCACCCCTACCTAGTGGAGTATATTTCTTACCCGCTATTGGAGTTATTACTTTGCTTTGGGGAGTTTTGAAGTATTTGACACTAAGGATCAGAGGCACAATGAAGGGACAACCTGTATCTATGTTGGTGGGCAATGATGCAACCGAAAATTTTACTGATGCACAATTGTTGGAGCGTAGAGGCATTAAGATAGAGCCTTTCAAGGGATTTTCAGTACTGGTTCTAGGAGATAATACTATGTAGTGTAGCTGGTATGATCCCAGCATGACATTGACCATGGGGAACTATTCAATGACATACCATTTCTTCATGGTGGAAGTTCTAGACACCAATATGGTGATGGGAGTTCATTAGTTGTATTATATTGGGTGTGTCACTAATGATTGGAGTAAATTGGATATGGAGTTCATAGGGCTGAATGGAAAGCTAGTAGTGTTCAGGGTTATGCATTCATATCCACCCCAAACAAGTGTTTTCACACGACATGGAGGCTAATTTGAGGTGTGGTGAAATAGAGTGGGATGTAGAGTTGAGGATCTTAGAGATTGGGGGGCTGAAGTAGTAGAAACATACAGACATATTGGATCTCTTGGAGAGGCATCGAGCAGTATTTGGAGAGATTCCACCAAGAATGCCACCCGATAGAGGGTTCGAGGACACCATTGAGCTAGAGGAGGGGGTTCTCGTAGTCATCACCACTCCCTATATACAACCCAAGGCATATTGGGATGAAATTGAAAGGGCTATACATGATTTATTTAGGTTGGGCCATATCAGGCCTAACTCGAGTCCCTTCGCTTATTTTTTAGTGTTGGTGAAGACAAAGGATTTGACCCTTCGCATGTGCATAGACTATAGAGCCCTCAACAAGAAGACGTTTAAGAGTATGTATTTGACTCCGAACAATGATGAGTTTTTTGATGAGATTAGAGGAGGCAAGTACTTCTATAACATAAAATTGCGCTCAGGGTACCACCAAATCTAGGTGTGGGAGAAGGACATCGCCAAGACCACTTTTTGCTACCATTATGGACACTTTGAGTTCTTGGCGATGCCTTTTGGGCTAGCCAATACATCAGCCACGTTTCAGTATTGCATGAACCATGTGTTTTGTAAGTAGTTCCGATGATGTGTCTTAGTATTATTTGATGATGTCTTGATATATAAAAATACTTGGGAGGAACACCTACAACACTTGGAGGAGGTCCTATGCATACTAAAGGAGCAAGAACTGTATGTGAAAATTTCCAAGTGTGAGTTTATATTGATGGAGATGTTATATCTTGGGCATGTGATTGGTGTGGATGGAGTACAGGTGCATCAGGAGAAGATTAGGACGATCCTGGATTGGCCTACGCCTAGGAATGTGACAGAGTTGAGGGGATTCATAGGAATTTGTACATATTACAGGAGGTTCATGAAGGGTTTTTCCCAGTTAGTAGCACCCCTTACAAATTTGACAAAGAAAGTGGATTTTGAGTGGACTGACATGGCACAAGAGGCTTTTGAGCGCCTCAAGAGTGTGATGAGTAGTTGTCCTATTTTTCCGTTCCATATTTTTCATGCCCATTTATATTGGAGTGTGATACATCTATTGAGGGAATTAGAGAAATTTTGTCATAGGGAGATCACCCCATAGAATTTGAGAGCTAAAAACTTCAGCCACGTGAGAGATTGTATCACATATATGATAAAGAGATTCTAGTAGTAGTTCATGCGTTGGCTAAGTTTAGACAATAGTTAGTAGGGAACAAGTTCAAGGTTAAGACTGATCACAACGGTCTTCATATTTTCTTGGAGCAACATAACCTACACGAGAGACAACATAAATTGGTTAGTAAGATCCAAGCATATGATTTTGAGATTGAGTATCTTAAGGGAAAGTAGAACATATTAGTTGATGCATTATCATAGACGCTCACGACACTCTCTTTGATGGATATCACAAAGGGTTGGAAGGCACAACTTTTTGTGGAGTACTTCAAGGATCGGCAGGCATGTGAAATCTTTGATGGTACTCATGGGGATGATAGATACTAAATGATTGATGATGTTATCTATTACAAAGATAGGATTTATTTTTTGTCAGGCTCATAGTTGAGGGAGATCCTACACACAACTCATGACTCACCTTTAGTAGGGAATTAGGGATTCTACAATAATTACATGGCCATTAGGGATCATTTCACTTGTCAGGGTCTTAAGGAGGATGTTCTTAGGCATGTCAGGGAGTATGATGCATGCCAAAGGAACGAGGGAGATAACACACATCCCGCTAGGTTAATACAACCTCTTATTATTCCTAAAAGGGAGTGGGAGATTATATAGATGGAATTTATTACAGGATTTTCGATAGTACAAGTGAGATATTTCATCTATGTGGATGTTGATAGGCTAACGAAGTTTGCACACTTGTTTTCCATTCCAACTTGATATTCAGCATCACAGGTGGCCAAGTTTTGTTTTTCGAGAGGTGTTTAGGCTGCATGGGCTGCCTAAGACAATTGTTAGTGATGGGGATGCTAGATTCATGGGAGGACTTTTCCAAAAGTTATTTCTCCTTGTTGGCACATAGCTTACTCCTAGCACTAGCTACCACCATCAGAAATATGAACAAACAAATATAAGTGGTTGGAGGGATATCTGCGCAACTATGTGACTGGAAAACAGAGAGGGTGGGTGAAGTGGTTTCACCTTGAGGAGTATTGCTACAACACCACATATCATATTTCCATAGGTATGAAACCATTTCGTGCTTTATATGGTTATGTTGCACTAACTTTTGTTGATATGGTTTTTGGGAGATATCAGAGCTCCATGGGACAAATATTGGATATAGGAGAGCCAAGATATCCTTAGATCACTCAAGGATAACTTGTAGATGGAATAGAACCAACATAAGTTATATGCATACAAAGGTAGAGTAGAGCGACATTTTGAGGTGGGAGATTTGGTTTTCCTAAGATTACAGCCATGCAAAAATCAACACTAAAGAGTAAGGGAGATGAAAAGCTTCAACCCCATTTTTATGGGCCATACAGGGTGATCTGATGAGTGGGGGAGGTATCTTATGAGTTGTAGCTTCCACCAGGAAGTAGGGTGCATAATGTATTCCATGTCTTTTGCCTAAAAATGGCCTTGGGACAATGAGTGACGACTGCCACTAAGTTACCACCATTATATGATGAGGGGCATTTGATTTTGACACCAGAGGTCATGTTACAGGAAAGGGAAAGGAAGATGAGGAGCATGACCATTAGATAATTCCTTCTCAAGTGGAATTATTTCCCTAAAGAAGATGCTACTTGGGAAGGAGAACATATTTTGCAACACCTAGCACTACAGTTTCTTGAGTACAAGAAACACTTGGGAGGGGAGGACTGTCATATCCCCAATTAAAATTTTGACATGGAAATTCCCAATTTTGAATATTAGCAATTAATCTATATATTTAGCTAAATAAAATAAAATTTAATCTATATATTTTATTTGTGGAGATATTTAATAAAATTTGGAGAAAAGGAAACGGTTTGGACTTAGGAAAATAAGAAAAATTAATGTTAAGTTGTGGAATTACCAAGCATGGAAACTGAACCATGGAAAGAATCAAGCCATGATATGGGAAAAATAGAACCATGGTCTAAGGAAGTGAAAGAAAAAATAAAAGGTAGGTTGGGGTCTCATTTTGATCATTTTGGTTTTGGCATTTCATTTCTAAATTGGAGGATTTTCTTAAGATATTGAGATAAGTCAACCAGTGTTGTTTAACACAGGGATTTCTGAGAAAATAATCCCAACTCTCTTTTGGTGAACTTAAAATTCCATTCTAGGAGAGAAAACTTGGAGCTGATTCGATATTTATTTTCTTGCATTTTGTGAGCCATTTCATCTCTACAACAGGTAGGTTGTTTTTTCTAGAGCAGTTGCTGCAATATTGTGCCGAGAAATAGTTGTAATTTCACTATATCTTTTCAACAATATCCTTCAGTGATTTCTTAGTTAATTTTGTGGAGAATTTTTGGTGGAGCAGTTGTATATTTTCTATTGGGATGTGGAGCTCGATAGTGGGTAATTTCACTTTCTTTTTGGGTAATTCCGTGAGGTTGGAATTAGCTTAATTATTTATGTGTTTTTTTGGACCAGGGTTGGAGATCATTGTCCTAGTTTTTCAAAAAATTTGGAGCATATTTAAGGCCTCAAATATCCGCTTTCCTATAGCAGCAACAATAGTAAATTTCTGGGCAAAGTGTGCAACCACTGAGCTATTTCAACATGGAATTTTCTTCATTATCACTTGGGTTTTTTGTTATTGCTTAAGCAAGCCTAGGTAGACACATTGCATTATATTTTGTACTCAGCTTCTTATTGGATATTTAATAAAATTTCTCGGCTCTATTATTTATGCTCAACTTCTAAAGTTGATGTTCTTGTGGATTTTTCAGATTGCATGTTTATTTGTTTGTTGTAGCTAGTTCATGTTTTGATATTTCACAATATTTCTCTAGTTATAATATTACATATATGGTTTTAGAATTTTTTTCTCCAAAAACGGGTTTATTATCCATTTATGTATTTTGACCTTGGCCATGCTTTCACACTTGCAACACCTCCATGTTTACCCTTGTCCATGCATTTCATACCACCTATCACTATGCCCTGCCCTAGAGAATACACTATGTGATTTCCATGTCTTTGAAAATGAATTGTGTTGTGACCCTGAAAGTATTAAAGCGATGTGGAAGCCTCTCATTTGGTGATTTTAACAAGTTGTGGCTATTATTCTCCACTATAATGACCATAGTCATCATTTTCGCAATTATTAACACTTTTCATCTCCCTACACCAATGTGGCATCCCCCTTGGCTCATCCTGAACATGTATGCCCATAAAAATTATTGTAATTTAGCCAAGCCTCACATTCAAAGGTAAAAGGAAAGGCTAGAATGTTGTATCTATAGGAATTCTATGCAAAAAATTTGGCATTATAAAGTTTTTTTTTTTTGACATGGCCAAGACATATTCAGAAGCTCAAGATGAAGTCTCTCTTTGTTCTTTTTCATACTTTTTTCTGACATGCTTTTCTTTGTATACGCTTATGTGATACCTACCTCGTCGCATGTTCCTATTTTCATGAGCTATATGAACAATTATATCTTTGGCACAACCATGTGTTCAACATAAATTATTCAAATTGTTTAACCTAACTTCCTACCATATTTTTCTCACATGATCATATATATTT
The DNA here is from genome assembly GCA_034641835.2 of Pinus albicaulis. Lineage (NCBI taxonomy): Eukaryota > Viridiplantae > Streptophyta > Pinopsida > Pinales > Pinaceae > Pinus > Pinus albicaulis. Next base: position 463,663,158 of record CM076583.1, on the reverse strand, counting down.
GACTCATGAGCCATTACAGTCGAAAATGAGTATTTTTCCACCATATTTTCATATTTTCCTAGGTATACATCAGGTTTCAATGCAAGCTAATAACAAACGAGCTGCTTAAATTCCTAGTCATACTTCACACATATTTAACTCTACTTGGCTTATCAATATATTTAATATTGCCAAATATTGTTATAGTACCATATTTTATATATTCTATGTATATTTTATTGATGTTATAATGCTACTTCAAACAATTTTATTGGACATAAAGACATCTTCCTTCTTACTCTAACTTTAATTTTTGTTCAAGTTCATACTATTTACAACATTTATCCTTATTGCTTTTACAAAACTTCCCTCCCTCATTTAGTTCTTTTTCCTTTGTGCATATTTTCAAGACGCCCGCACATTTATGTTAACCATGATGTCATATAGTTCATCACTTTCCTTATTTATTATCTTGTTCTTTGATGTAAACTATTTCATAATGGATTCTCCTTTATTACAACATATAATAAGATTCTTTAGTAGAATATCTTGAGGAAACCTAAGGGTGCAAGTTAAATGGACAAATGTGTCATGGAGAAAAAACAAAAAAACAAAATAATCATATTTTGTATACATTTTGATGTAATTTCCAATTATTTTAATAAATTTAAAATAAACAGGACACCTCTACCTTCGTGGTCCTCCATCTCCTTCTACCCCTAATGCCTCACAAAATTCTCCCTCAAATCCCATACTCACATTGCAGTAGGAAAGCTTGGTATGTTCTTTATGCCTACATACTCTCTTTTCGAGTACACTTCAACACACCCACATACTAGTGTATCAGGAGCAGATGAAAGGGGAGGAGAGAAATCCCTTTCTAGGAGTGAATAAAAAATGCACATGGCTAGTCCTAGCATATCTCCTAAGTTGACATAAGCTATTTGGCTATATTTTATTATTATGGTTATGTTTGACTTTATTTAAACATATTTCAAGTTGTGGTACATATTATATTTTTGAGACATCATCTTATTTTTTATGATGCTATATTTTTTACAACACTCGGGAGACACAAGGGCTATTTCACATGGTTATTTATGTGATGATGGATGATATTCCACATGAATATTTTTAGGGGATATTTGATGATGATATTATTTTATCATGTTTTATTTATACATTGTTTCAAGTGATATTTCACATGGTTATTTATGTGATGATGGATGAAATTCCACATGCATGGTTTTATGGGATATTTGATGATGATATTATTTTATCATGTCTTATTTATACATTGTTTATTTGCGGCAATCATAAAGTTTTACAAGTTTTTTTTATAAAAGAATGACATTTTTAAGGACCCCGCCTACTAAATAAAATTAAAATAAAATACTCCTTCTATAGCTCCCTAATTAAAACAAAAAATTATTGAAAATAGATTAGTTCTAGACCAATTGCCTTCTCCAACTGTCCAAGGAAGTTTTAAAATCAACCAAAGGGCACAAAAGAGTCGGATGTATTATAATAGTGTACAGAGAATCTTTTGTGGAGTGACAAGGAACTAAGCACATCATTCATAGATTTATCTATTTAGAGTTATTTTTTAGTTCAATCTTATCAGAGATGTCCAAATCCGTCCAACTACTTTATCTTGTTGTATTTTTGCACTAAATTAGCTATGTATAATTATGTAACATTTTAGACATGTAGAATAAATTCTAGTCAAATTTTTTAAATAATTTTGTAGTCATATATTTTTAATAAAAAATCAGCATTTGAAAGTCTCTCTTATTTAGCATACATCTTTGATTTTTTCATGTTTTATTTCCTAAATCTTATTGGCAGAATTACTCATACATGTTGCTAAAATTATCAACCCATTTGTTCTGGTTTTAATTGTATTCAAATTGTCTTGTAGCCAATTAAATACAATTATAATTCCAACTAAATTTATTTTAACAATATTTTACACCTTAGTAATTTATATAGTGTGAAAACAATGGTTTATGTGCACGAGGTCACAAGGTCAAGTCTCAACCTCTCCATCCTTAGGATTTTGCTTCCCATTGTTCGATACTTAGTCCCCGCACTACTCAAGAAAATCGCATCCAAATGATTTCTAAACCATGCATTCATGTCTTGGTAATGGTTAAAACACAATGTTTATGTGTCGCAGGTCAGGGCTTCAAAATTGTAGACCGTTATGATTTTTCGGGCCTATGAAGAAACAAACTTTAAATATAATATTATCTACATGTTATAATAAGTGACTTTGTTGGCATATCGTTGAACCGTCATGGGGTGAACCCAGGCCGTCCATTTTTGGCAATACCTAACAACGAAAGTTTTTAAGTCGTTTGGTTGTCCGAATGGAGGCTGCGAGATTTGTGCCGATCCATTCCCACAAACACCCGTTATCCGTTATCTCCCAATTTTAACCGCAAGGCATAACCAATAAACCAAGTTGTTCAAATTTTTTTATTAGTTTCATTTATGTACATACATATACTAGCATTTGCACCAAAAGGGTGTAAAAGCATAGGTTGTATACTTGATGTTTTATCCACTCATTAAGTCTTAATTTTCCCTTTCCAATTAAGATAAATAAATAAGTAAATATTACTAATTAATATGTGGTTTTGAGATAGCTAGAAAATCAAACACAGTTGGAAGAACTTGAAAAGTATTGTAACATTCCCATCAGGCTAGCTGCATTATTTTCACCCTAGGAGTGTTGTATGTGGGAGGTAAAAGTGGTCAAAGTGAGCATTTAAAACCAAATACAATTGAAAAAAATAAAATATATTATTTTTTAAAAGTTATATATATATATATATATATATATATATATATATATATATATGAAAAAACTATTATAACTCAATTGTCAAATCAAGAGTAGGACAACCATCATTGGATACTATCTGCAAATGCACACTGAGTCATCATTTCTATTCAAGGAAAACTGCACTACATGGAATGACGTGTAAGGGGGAAAGCTTCACTCTTGCTAGTGATCAAAGGGTGATATTTCACTCCTCACATAGCTGAATTAAACAAATTACACATTCAAAATTGACCTGCTTCCATTCTAGTAAAGAATTCAGTCCTAAATCTATAATCATAAACTCATATCATTAGAATTATTCCTCACAGAGTTGAATTAAACAAATTAAAAATTCAGAATTCTATAATCATAAACTCATGTAATTAGAATTACTCCTCGCACTGTTGAATTAAACAAATTACAAATTTTGAATTGACCAACTTCCCTCTAGCACAAAATTCTAGTAAAGAAAGATGTCAAAATTGAGCTTTACTATGTTTCACTGAAAATTACAATTTTCGGAAATCTCTAAAAATTTCCATTTGAGGATCTCGAAGGAATACTATTATACTATCTATATTTGGAATATCAAATTCAGGATTGATTTGCTTCCCTTCAACACAAAATTCTTCTAAAACATGCAATTCTAATAAAGAAAACTGTCAAGTTTGAGCTTCTAACTAAGCTTCACTGAAAATTACCATTTTGGACAATCTCTTAAAAGTGTGTTTTAAGAATCTTGAAGGAATATTATGTCTTTGAAATACAAAATTTAGGTTTATCCACTTGCAGCAAAAAAATCTACTAAAACACACAGTTTCAGGCATATTCCTAAAAGTGTCTTTCCAGGATCTTGGAGGACTATTCTCTATCTTTGAAATATTCTACTCGAATTCTTTCAGTTTAAGATGCTAAAAGATAGTGAAAACCGGTGATTTTACCCAGTGTACTTCTTTAGCCTTCTTCATGCCCATTTAGTCAAATTTTCTTTTCTTTTTTTTCAAATTCGTCAACGCTGCTAGTAATTGAAGCTCTCTGGAAGAGTTTAAGTCTACTCGTGGACTGTAGAAGAAGCCAATATATAGGCAATTAGGTCAAATATATCAATATTTAAAATACAAACTCTGCTCGAAGAAACAAATAAAACCAAAAGTGAAATGTTAAAACATGGATTTTTCCTCCCCTAAAATTCCCTATCGGAAATAAGCATTAACTCTTCCAAATTTTACTATCATCATTGTTATGAATATCTGCATATATCAAATATGTCAAAGTTCATCTTCATTGAAATTGATGAGCTTCAGGAAAAAGATGGCACTTCTGTATTTTTAAAAGCTGTTCAGTGAAAAGTTAAAAGATGCTTTTTCATCATCTAAAATTTCCTCTTAGAAATAAACATAACTTCACATAACTTCTACAAATTTTACTGCCATCGATGTTATGAATATCTGCATATATCAAACATGTCAAGTATCAACTTCGTTGAAATTGATGAACTTCGGGAAAAACATGGCACTTCTGCATTTTTAGTGTTGTTGAATTCAAGAAGAGGGGTGGGATTAATGAATAAAGGTGTAAATGGATAAAGTTTTGTCCCGCATGGGTATTTTCAGAAATGATACCCAAGGGAAACTTTTAAGAATTCCTTAGAAATCCTACCCAATATTTGAGCAATGCTTCCTAAGGGAACTATTAAGAACTCAGTAGAAATTCCACCCAATGTTTGAGCAATGCTTCCTAAAATGCTGATTAAAGGGCTAAAAATGAATCCCATCAGGATGGAAATTTCACAGGCATAATCTTTCTTAAATGAAGATTAATTTTTTCAATTTATAACATACATGGCCATGATAATGTAGGTCTTGCTATGTTCCTTGGTAGGCTTGACCTAGAAAAATCGTGATTTAAGACAAAAGATTCTAATGATGGAAAAAGATGGGGGAGAAATTTAAGTTAATCATTGAATGCTTCTGAAACTCTAATATGTGCAATAAAACAGGGCATTCTTCTGATATTTTTCCAAAATATATAAGAAAATTGAACTCGAGACCTGTCAATTTAAAGGGTTTCTCTACCACTGAACAATATGCCCTGGCCCCTTCCAAGATGAGCAGCCTAACTAGCTTCAGCATAGGAAGTGGATAGTTATCCACAACACCCTTACTGGATTTTGTATCAAAATGTGGATAGCTATCTCCAACACTCTCTTTTCAAGCCACATTTTGGTTCAGGGCTCCTAATTATTGCCAATCAACCTCATCACCTGGATATGATACGAGGTTGAGAGTAAGATAGGTTGGGAATGAACCGTTGGACCTATCCCATTTAAAAAGGGGCTTTGATTCAAGCCTCTCAGTCACCGCCAATCGACCTCAACCACTCGGTATCATACCAATTTGAAAATTGGAGAGGCATTGAGACCTTAGACCTGCCCACATTCAAAAAGGGGAAAAAATTACCAACATTGCAAAAAAAAGACTGAAATGTATGGTCTGTAAGCATAAGAATGAAATGTATGGCCTAAGAGAACAAGCCCACCATCATTGAGGAATTAAGAGTACAATACCCTAATTAAAATGATAATTGCATCAGTGACAAGATAGAATATAACAACCACATGCTCCAGAGACATATCACAAAAGATATTTCATAAGATTTAGAATTGGGAAACTTGCTAACAGAAATCCATGCTTGACATCTATGAAAAAACTGTAAGAAACCTCGATATTCCAGCATGGTCACTTCACTAGTACAAAATGGCTAGTTAGTTACTAAAAAAATGACTAAAATTTGCATATAAATGACTATTTTTCGGTTGGTGACCAATAGTAGCTAATTTACAGTATCTTATAACGCGACCAACTTTTGGTCATTTTTAGCTTAGTCATTAATTGGTTATCTCAATTTTGTTGTCTAGTTGTATATTTGGTCATTAATTTGGCCATTAATTTAGTCACTGATTTAGTCATTGATTTATTCATTGATTTGATCATTAATTTAGTCATTGATTTGTTCATTTATTTGGTCATTGATTCAATCTTTGATTTGGTCATTAATTGTCACAATTAATGACCAAATATACAACAAAATATATTACTATATGATCACCCGAGAAAACCATTAATGACCAAAGAAATATGACCAAAATGTTGGTCGTGTTATAAGATACTATAAATTAGCTACTAATAGTCATATATATGCAAATTTTAGTCATCGTTTGAAACCAATTAATGACCAAAGAAATATGACTAAATTTTAGTCGTGTTATAAGATACTATAAATTAGCTACTAATAGTTGTATATATGCAAAATTTAGTCGTCATTTGTAGTCACAAGTTTATCACTTGCAGTAGCCATTTATTCATTATATAAATAACTAATTTAGTAGTTTATATGCATTTCATTTACTTTCATTAATAATCATTATAAATGACTAATTTAGTTGTATATTCATTTTCTTTGTGTTCATCATTAATAAATATAAACTACTAATTTAGTAGTTTTAAATTGATTTTGTGTTCATTATTAGTCAAAATAAATTAATTTGTATGATTTAAAAAATATCATACAATGTGCATGTTCATCTAATATGAAAACACAAAGTCGCATATTTTAATTACAATACTAAACAATATCAACTGCAAATATAAATAATTTCAACCACATAAATTATATTATATGAAATGTTAAATTATTACAATATGATTTTCCAACTTAATATTGGTTGGACTACAATTTACACTTTAAATGGTGTTTCATCACTTCAAAACATTATCGTTGTGTTTTCAAGGCATTGCAGGTGAATTCACCAACTCTAAAGACTTGACCATCAATCTTTATATGTGTGTCTTATGCGGAATATTGGAGTATCACCAGACCAGTTCTCCTCTCTCTCTTTTTGCATTTGTCGCTCCAATGTTATTGCTCCCCTCTTTTTTCAATTCATGCTTCTTACCATCAATACTGAGTTCATTTTCTGAGAAAAAAATAAGATACAATGCAGAGTGTAAAACATGAAAGACAATGAACACTAGAATATAAACTAAATTAGACTATAAATAGTTTATACGACATATACCTCAACATCAGCAATGTCAAAGCCATTTTTCCCCATACAAGTAAGAAAATTGAAAAACATTTCTTCATTGGGGCGATAATTTCCACTATAATGTGGCCATATAACCTGTATAAACAAAGCAAATAAAATATAACCAGATAGAGAAAAGAACATCTTATTAACTTAGTATTCAACTTTCAAGGAAAGCTTAAGAACAATCATGTCAACTAAATTATATGCTAAAAAGTTCAAGCTTTGGATAACTTGTGAAAACAACTAATCTGATGTGCGATCTTTAATCCTTGTTGTTTTATTCACAACAACATTTCATTTTCTAACACATGAACTTAGTCAAGTATATAAATAGCATGTACTCAAATAACAACATGAAAGTAACTTTTTCTGATATTCATGAAAATATTTTAACACAAAATAACTATAAGGACTCAAATCAATATATTGTAATACTAATTTCATCTTCAAGTTTTGGTTGTTGTTTCAATGGACATGGTACTAATTATTTTCAATTTCATAGTTAAAAGACAAAACAAAATCAAAAGAAACGTCCAAAATACAATCAAACAATAAAGAAATGATATCATGGAATGGAAATTGCAATTATAAAAAAATTATTTACCTGTCCACCGATGTCGTGTCTCGCATTCCTAAGACATTTGCTTGCCCAAAATAACCATGAATGTGAAATAATCACAACACTAAAAACCATAGGAATTCCCACTAGAAACATTTCCAAAGTTGATGGATTAGTTGTCTAAGCAATCTCTAACAACGAATGAACCATATCCAAGACGTGATATGCATCGTCTCCCCATCCTTTTTCCAATCACATTTCCTGTAACCTGCCCACAGCAGAGCCAAGTAACAATAAAAAAAATAGTTTGACATTTGTTTTTATCTTTTATATCTATAAAATTTGAATCTTATTTGTTTCATGAACATATTAATTCATATTTAAAGCCTTCTTGACATATGATAAAGTATCAATCAAATAGGACATCAGAAAAATCGACCTCAATGAGGTCCTCAAACAATTTCTACAATATCAATATTTTTCTTGTTGTGATATCTTGGGTAGAAGAAAAAACATATCTACAAAATAAAAATGGATATATTACTAATTATGGTCAAACTTTATATATGGTGTATTCTTAAGCATTTTTTAAAGATGTTCCTTCGCCTTTACCAAAGTGAATTGTAGTTTGGTTAAGCTATGTATCCTTTCATTCAACATCAATTTCTGCAAGATAATGTCACACATTATTCTTTCCCATTTCTCAACATGTTATATATGATAAATTGAAAGCCGCATAGTACCAAGTGAAAACCCTTTTCTAACCAAAACAAACAAAAAAATGGTGTCTCTAATAAAACTTCATTATAATATTAGAAAATGAAAAGAGAGTGGGCCATTTTTGTTGTTTGACTTTGCCTATTTTTGTTATGAAAGTGCTTGAGCTTCAAGAATCAACAAATGTGAGGGAAGTCGTAAATGTGAAAAAAATTATGTTGACCTAACTTGTATACTTCTTCAAAATTATGTGAATGATGCCATTTTCGGATGTGGTAAATCTCATAATAAGAAATGGAATGTATTATAATAAATTACATTGCAACAACTACCATGGGCCTCCACGGGTCATAGGTCCTCAGTATGCTAATCTTGATTATGAAAGAGATATGACAACAATAAGTATGGGTGGTCCTAGTTTGTATGGTGGATATCTTCATACCAAGGTCACCATCTCGATGAACCTAGGTTCTGACATGGTAAACCTGGTTCTGGTCTTCACCCAATTTCATTCCATCATAATTTTTCAAGACTCAAGAGAACATAATGGTCCTTCAGCTTATAATAGGGTTGCTTTTGAGGTTATAAATAAATCTTATCCAAATCAAATGGATTTTTTGGATCCAAGAGATATGGATAATGTAAATGATAACAATTATATGTTTTTTTCCCAAGATTAAAATGTAGGGGTACATTTTGTGAATTTTACTAATAAATAGAATGAGAGAAATAATCCATGAGGAGAATCTACTGGTCATTGTGATTAGGGAAATACTCGGAGATAATAAGACTATTTAGGTTCAAATCAAATATGGTGTTGATTCTTGTAGCTCCTCAGTTTTTGGTAGTTTTTAAGGTAGGAATTTCAGTTCTTCAAGGGTGGGGTCCTTCAGCATAATTGCATCTACCTTGGTCATATCACCCAAAAGAAAAACATAATCAACAAAGAGTAAATATGTCAAGTCTAGGGAAAATCCTATTTTTATAGCTGTCAAGCTTAGAGTTCTTTTTTACTATGTTATAACTTTGTTGAGACCACCTACTCTATAGTAAAAAATGGCAGAGGAGCCATTTGTCATACCTACCCATGGTCTCTTGTAGACATGATAGAAGAATAGGCTGAGCCAGTAATTAGAATTGCACATATATTGAGGAAAGAAAATTCATTATCTAGTTAACCAATTGCACATTGAACCCTATATGGATGAGTAGCCTAAATAAAGCAACTTTTTTGTATCATATGCCTTGGAAAGACAAACTAACATTTCTTGTAATTTTTTGGTTTCATGTTATAAATTCCTTCTTGGGAAACTCCTATTCCATAATGGATTGGTTTCCCAGGAAGGATGCAAAATTGTTCTAATGACATGGAATCAACTTAGTGGATTTGTTTCCCAGGAAGGATGGAAAATTGTTCTCTTGAACCTTAAAAGAATTATATCAATTCCAGTGGGAGCTACAACATTTGGCTTACTAGAAAAATCCTTCTTTTTCTTCTTCTTGTTGACAACTACTACCTTGGCAGCATCACCAATATTTGCAACATTATTCTTCGCAGAAACATTGGAAGATCTTATATTCTCCTCTTCTGTCAATCTAGCAACTAAATCATTCTTGCCTTCACTTTCAATAGGCAAAGATGACACCTAAAGTTGAGTAGACATTTCACAAATATCACTATTAGTGGCGGATACTTGACCCTTATCTTGTGTGTCAAATGCCTTCACATTGGCAGTTGAACCTTCCCCAAGTACTTTAGCACTATCATGGTTAACCCTACCTTTGTTTCTATATCCAGAAGATTTTTTGCAGTCAAAAACTTTGTTACCAGACAAAAAAATTGGTTTTTCCTCCAAAATAGCCATATTAGCTTTAGGGACAACTGTTGTATCTTCTGATTATAATTCCCATTCAGACACCTTGTCTGTATTTTTTGTTGACTGCTCAGATAAACTAACACTTCACCCTTTTTATCTTTGAGAAGATTTTGATCAACAACCACTGTGCCATTGTCATGTGTAGCCAGTTGAGATGCCAACCTAGTCTCATGCATTCCATTGATTTTTCTCTCCCCAGCATGCAAACTAGATTTTTCTTTTCCAATGATATAATTGGAAACATATGTCAGCTCTTTGTTTATGTCAGCATCAAGTGAACTTGGCAACTCAGATGGGGAATCAAAAACTAGAACAGTCCCATGCTCAGGATGGAGAACATTTCCAAGATATTTCTTCTCTCTAATTACAGAATTAACAAAATTATTTTTGCAGCTTTGTCTAGCATTATCTCTTGTTGATTCAGATTGTTTATTCTTCACATTTCTAAGTTTTGAATGGCTAGACCATAGTCACCTCCAAAAAGTCCCTTTAGGGTTTGTGGAAACTAAAGATAAGGGAAAGGATTGTGTCAAAACTCTTTTAGCATCCAAGTATAATGAATTCATAATAGTAGCAAAGACAATGATCTACCCATCAATTGAAGAAACATTGACGTTGTTGTCATAGAAACTATACTCCCCTAATGAACCCAACCACACCCTTACTTCAGTTTGGGTGGAGAATGTCAAGAAATTAAGCCTAGTCATAATCACAACCTAGAAGAAAGAGGTAATCGATGTGACTATCATAGCAAGATACTAGAGCTTATGGTGTATGGAGGTAACCACCACCCTGATGAGCAAAGAAAAGAACCTTTGATCAATGTATCTAAGAAGACAAAAATTTAGGCCTATAATTCTTGGAGAGGCAAATTCATCCTAAGTCATTGTGTTCACTAAATTTGAAATTTAAAACTTGAATTTAGACATACCTTAAAGTTGAAAGAAAAATTTGTCAATTGTTTATACAAACTCATCATGTCTTAAATGGATCAACAATGGTCGCTACTTAATTCAAGATAATGAATGATTATATAACTCTAACATTATAGATAAATTCAAAGATAAACATGAACCAAGTTACTCAGATTCTATCTACAAAAAAATATTGTAAGAAATAGAGAAATGAAAGAAGTGCTCCTTTGTCTCTACATCACATAAGAATCATCACTTGAAAATCCATTTTACCCTTTAAATATGGCAATTCACCTCCATCCTCCACTGGTGAAAGCATACCCACTATTGGCAATAAGAGAAGTGTAAAGCTTTTAAATCAAAGGGTGAAACTTGTGTAATCATAACCAATGCTATCCAAGACCAACATTGTGCTTGTGCATACAAAGGAAGTTGGAGGTATCCAAGCTAAATAATGAATAAGTTAGAGATCTATAGAACATAAAATAGCATAGGAGAAGCCCATGACATTAAACTCGAGACATGAGATCATTTTTTTGTGGATTTGTGTCCTTATGAAAATCCAACGAAAACATATTCAACACAGTACCCATATTATTTGTAGATATGCCACCCATGGAGCTATATGAAAAATGTATAGTCATGCATAGGCACAATGGTGGGAATTGAACTCAAGGAAAACTACTTATGGATATGAGACCTTAACCACAATGTCAAACTAAGCCCTTCAACAAGAGACCCACATCGTATGCAATATACTCAAAAACAAAAGAAAGTTAATAATGTCGTTGCTAGAACATGAGACTAGGTTTAAATTAAGAACACTTGTCATCAACAATTTTACTACAACCACATTTCAATGCCATTGTCCTTAACTTAAACCCTGACAGGAGGAAACTTTATAACCACCACTAAAACTGGCAGAGGTAAACTGCATTCAATCAGATAGGCTTCTCGCAACAGTGACAACAATAAAATAATTATTATATTTTCTTTAACATTCCAGCCTATAAATCTAGATGGGGATACTCAACCTCGAAAACAAGGCTCTTGCACCACTTTTATGTGGAGAAGCCATCAGTTAAATGCTTTTGGTCTACAAATTGACAAGGCCCTCCAAGGCTTAAAGTGACTCCACCATGAATATTTGGATGCATTGCATTTGTTATTTGTGGTCCAATTTGCACATATTTCCCATGTAAAAGTGTTGTTGGACCTTCAACCCCTACTAGTACATTTCCAAAACTTACGCCTAGAAAAGAAGGCATGGCTACAAAATGCACATTTTCTCTGACTAATTGTAGGATGATAATCTACAAGAGAGGCAGTTTGAGGAACACTTGAAGGTAATGGTTTCCAAACCCAGTGTCCAGGACTAGTGATAATGGATGGAACATGACCATTTGAGGAGGCGGTTTTGGAGACTTTATGAATTACACCACCAATCCTTAGATGAGGAGGCTCATCAGGGTTTGATTATTATCACTATTCATCCTTACACTCCCTAAATTATTACAAATAGAGGCACCAGAATTTTCTCTTCCACTAAAATTAATATCATGGGTTGGTCTTTGTAAATGTACCTATGGACCTCTATAAGTATTTATAACTATATTTGGAGCCACAATTGCACCAATATGTTTTTCCTCCCTGATTTATTTTGTAGAAGAAATGGAGAAAATTCTGGCAATGGAAGTTGGATGAAGTAATGTACCAATGTGCATAGTGGGTATACACAAACTATTACAAGAAGAGGGCATACACAAGCTTTTGGCATACAGGACAATTATTTATTACCTTGAGATGGATGGGATTCCTTCCATTATTTGGATGATCATTTGACAGAAAAAAACCAAATGTCGACAAGTTCAAAACTACTTTGATTTCCCTGAAGTCAACAATGTTGATATCTGGTCTCGCGAAAGATGTTGAAGTAAATGCAAAGGACCTGATGACTCATGTTTAATAAAAATATATAATAGTATATAACATTATTAACTCAACTATAATAACAGTATATAACAGTATTGCCTCAGCTATAATAATAATATTGTCCAAGGAAGGAAATTGCACAATTATAAACCTTAGTGAAAATTTCCCTAGGATATTACATGAGATACCCATAATAAAAAACTCCATTGACATTACCACAGACTTCAACCCCTACCTACTTGTAAATTTATGAAAGCAGCAATACTTGTATGACAATTCTTGTCATATAAATAAAGAAAACCTGCAGAGAATTTTCTTGAATGGGAATTGAATAAAGAAGATTTTACATACCAAATTAGGGATTGAAACCATTCCTACAACTGTGGCAATTTATCAAATAGTTTTTGAGTTTTTGGACTTCAATTTTGAACATATTTTGAAGTGAGATCTTGGGAAATATTGTTTGGGGCATGCTCAAATGGAGAAGTGTCCATGGGAGTCTGAGTTTTTGAGACAACGTCAAATGAAATGAATAAAGAGGAGCAACCAAAGAATGGGAGTTACTTTGTTTTAATTAATTTTATATTGATATTGGAAGGTTAATTTTTGAACATTTTTTGAAGTGAGTTCTTGGGAAATATTGTTTGGGGCATGTTCAATTGGATAAGATTCCATGGGATTCAGAGTTTGTGAGACAACATCAAATGAAATGAATAAAGAGGAGAAACCAAAGAAGGGGAGTTACTTTGTTTTAATTCATGTTCTGCTAATATTGGAAGGTGATCTCATCTCAAGGAACCAACTAGATCAATAGAAAGTTAGTTACTACCGTGACAGGAGATAAGAGCAGGCTAGAAATGACAATGAAAGAAAAATGCACAATAAGAAAATTCTCAAGGGATGATGCATGCACAAGCTCTAGACAATTATATACAAGTTCATATGACATTTGCAGAAATGATCTAAAAAATTAATATAAAGTAGGTGCCTCAACTTGGAAAAAGAACATTTAATGTGTGTGTAAAATATTAATATCCTAAGTCCAACTATGAACCAGAAACGCTGGTTAGGGAAAACACTGTCAGCTGTTGAAGCTAGAGGCTTGAAGTTGTTGCATTGTACTCCATTTTCAACAATAGAATATAATGTAAGGATTATAAATAAACTAGTTCCATTTAAAATATGGGCTATTGAAACCTCACCAAGACACTTTCAACATCAATCAACCCATCATGTTGTCCAAACGATTGTTGGAACTAGACATAGCAGAGGAATGGGGGTATCCGAAAGAAGACATCCCAGAATCACAAGAAGATCAACTCTTAGCTTCTAAACCAAACATTACTATAGATAATGAGAAATCCAGCACTACAATAGGATGGATATTTGTCAATGACGCGACATCTATGTCATATTTCAGAGAAAATTCAAGTAAGAAATAATTTCCATAAAGACCACTGCACAGATTTAGAAGCACTTGATGATGAAGGCCCTGCTTTCCATTTTTTCACTAGTGTATAGACCACCTACAATGCTTAGACTGATGATATGGATGGGTAACATTTTTCTCAATTTTGACTAGAAGAACAATCAAGCAATAGATATGATGAAGCCCTAAACACATCCAATCATAATCTATTTGGAGATGCATTGAAACTTGAACATGTTTCTCAGGTTAGAGAAGTGTATTTTGATCAGCAAAAAGTGAGATAAGATAAGATAAGACAATTTTATATATCCAATGAATGACAATAAATAGGTCAATGGGACTAAAAGATACGATTAGTATGAGTACAATGTGGGAGTCCAAACACAACTCCTAGAAAATTCCAAAGCTAAATCTAGGGTAAAATGAACAAAGAAGAATACAATAATAGGACATCCTCATAAACATGTATATAAACCGATCATGTAGAAGTCTAAGTGAGGGTAATAAAACCATGGCCATTCATGGAAACACATTTGGCAGCTCAAAATTGCATTCTAAGTTTTAGCAAAACATAAGTATAACACCTACACTGCATTTTGATGCCGATGATGAGTGTGGTAGAGATAAAGAGAGGTATGTTCCTATGACATATTATGATATGCAAATGGCGCGATGCTTCAGTCTAGCCATTACTCATTTTGAGGCAGTGTTAATGACCACCCTATTGAAGAAGACAAAGAAAAGTTTCCGACAATTTTTTTGGCCTGCTTAGCTGGCTTGCTACACTTGGACAGGGATATGCTAGACTTCTCTTGATTTGATTCCCCCTTGAAAACAATCCATATTTCCAAATGATTGATAGTGTGAGAAAAGGTCCTGAATGTAGAGGAGGAATATCAGCAAGAGGGTAGGAAACAACTTTCTACCACTCTTGCAATCACCCTAGAAGACTTAGCACATGATGACATCGGTATCATGCCAGGCCTTTTTTTTACACTGGAAAATGGAAATTCAACCAACATGTGACAAAATCCTGAGCGCAAATGGAGATAATGGACTGGACTGTAGTTCTAGTTTTCCTGAGAATGAGAGTAATAAGTCACTCATTAATGAAGGGAAATCCTGAAGGTCCCTTAAGGTTCAAGAGACCAACTCTCCTATCTCTAATTTTGAATATGGTAGAAACTTTGGCACCCATAATTATGTGCATATCCAATCAGCATTGCCTATTAAATGTGAACAAAACAATGCAAGATCTGATATTTTTTCCTTTGACAGTCATCATGCATGTGACATGGACTCTAATGAGGAATAAAAGAAGGTTGATCATATCATCAAGCCGTTTTGTGAACCATATGAGAAAAAGGCAGAAAGGTCCATTCCATTTGTTGAAGGCATGCTTATTGAAGATGAATAGTCTTGTCATATTGAAATAACAAACCAATATCTAGGCAAACAAGAGGACTTATGCAAACCCATAATTGATTAACTACACAGTGAGCAAAATCATTTCCAGGTTTGTCGCTTATTGTTCATAGGTATGATAATTGACCTTCAAAGGAGTTTCTTCTCCTAACTATAAATCATATTCGGGTAGCTTTAATTTCTCATATAAAACAACCCCCTGTCTGCAACACTGATGTTCATGGCCAGCATAAAATTGTTCCTGTGTTTGATTCAGAAACGTTGGAACTTACAAACTTGAGGATAATGATGGATATTTGGCTTGAAGCAGTCAAGTATTAGCTCCCCTCAAATTTCCTTGAATAATGTCTTCCACAACATGATGCTATATTTATCAATACCCTACCGGTCCAAGAGTATTCCCATCCTGAATATATGGGATCCTAAAGCTCTCTAAAAATATCCCAACAAAATGCCCTAATCTAAGCCTAATTTATTTGAATGTTTCATTCATGAAGATGGGTTCACAGCAAAATTACTAAGAGAAAGACCATGTGGATCAATTACTCATGTCGAAATGATGGTATATTGGATTAGGTGTGGGTTGCACTTTAATTTGAAAGAGTGAACACAACATGGATAAAGAACATTGACTACACTAGGAACCTTGACAATGGGGTTCTAATAGCATGGCCAAAAATCCAAAATTAACAAAGTACAATTTAATGAGCATTGATTAGTCAAAAGTACAATGTGGATCAACGACTCGTGTTGAAATGATGGTATATTGGACTAGGCGAGGGTTGCAATGGCATTGGAAAGAGTGAACACAACATGAATAAAGAGTCACTTGGAGAAGGAATACAAGGAATCACAGTCTTGGTTGCACGTATAGGGATGGTCAAACAAGCAAGTAGAAGCATTTGGGACACCATAAAAATTGGTAACTCATTTTTTCTGAGACATCTAAAAGCTCATTTTTTTATAGGGAAAAACTTAAAAATCCTCCTTTTGGAAAATGCATCCTTCACATTAGGGAAAAGTTTCCATCTACGTTTCCCATAGAGATATGTAGGTAAATGTTTCTTGAATCGTCCAAAAAAAGGGAAAAATAAAAAACCCTTTTGGGAAAATGCATTTCCCTCTATGTTTCATAGCATTTCCCAAAAGTGAGATGTGGAAAAATGTTTCTTGGAGCATTGTACAAGAAAAATGCACCTTGGGAATATGGGAAACATGGAGGTGCCCCCTCCCACCCTAAGGGACACATCCCCATAGAATAGTGGTTTTTTCATTCTTTTAGTGGCATTTCTGAGTCATCATTGCTCATTTGTTTATGAATACAAATTTTATCATATACTGCTACATTGAATGGTAAGCATGTGTCAAAGGCATATAACAAGAGGAGATGCTTTGGATAGAATCAAGGCAAAGGCCTGACAGTTGGGACTAAACTTTCATAGTTGCAAATAAGCATGTGGACAACAACACAGTGGAAATACATTATAATACAGAGATCTTACAAAACCATATTTTCTTGATGATCATAGAGACTTTGGTATTTCACTTGCACTAAGCATAGCATGTACTGTCATCTATTGGTAAATTACATCTATAAGACCTCATTCACAGATACTTCCAAAAGTCTGCCTTGGTAAGATTACTTTTATTTTAAAAATCAAAGAACTTCTCTGACAATTATTGTTGACTAGTGTAAAAGCATAGCTCTGAAAGAATGGAAAGGTGTTATGGGCTATATCTAACATGCAAAAATAAAGAACGAAATAAGTAGGAAGTTATGTTAGCCCAAATCATGGTGTAAACTGACCAGTATTAAACTTTTTCCACTTCATACCGTCACACTAATGTGTTTGTAGAAAAAAAAATGGTACTGCTGAAGGTATAACTATGTCAATGTAAAAGACAATATCCACGATGAAAAATTTTCAGTTTGAACCATAGATATGAAGTTAAAACACATTTTGGATAAGAAAGTACATACTTGATCAAATGCTAAGAAAAATTCTAGAAACTACAATGGTGATCCAACATCATTTGACGAAAATTTGATGCCTGCAATAAACTGCATTGGATTCCCTTGAGGCAAAATTCAAGGATTTGGATGTGCAGGAATTTACCTCATAATGACCTTGAAACTTGAGTAAATCAGCAACAGAAGTAGAGCCTATAGCCTTAGCTGCATGGACAAGAATTCCAGTAGAGTACAACCTTGCTTTTTCCTGCAACAATGAATTCAACAACATTATTTCTATAAATCTCAGACAATGTTTCCTCTCAAAACCGAATTGAAAATTTGAGTTATAAAAATAATCATAACAATTAGCATGTTTTTTCCTAGGTGCATTTCTATATTCAATTTTACATGCAAATACTGCAATTGCAGATACTTCTGCACTTTGGACACTTCCACTCCTCATATTTAGCAACCTCTTCAACTTTTTCTCCATATCTGGGGCATTTACCCTTTAAGTTTTCTTAGAATACAAGTTGACATAGCATAAAGGCCATGCATATATACTTGAAATTTTATCCTATGGTCACAAGTGTTGTCATTTTTTGACATTACAAGATGCAACCATTCGATCTTATCATCATTCCATACCATCATAATTCCTTTTGCTTGTGGTTAAGAGATGAAAAGTAGAATTTGGCTCCTTGCCATATTCAATTTATGATTTCGCTAACATCAACATGAAAGGAGTAACACTCTATTAAGAATAGTAGCCAAGGCTTAAAAGTCCCAATCACGTTCATCTAGGGATGAAGGGATTTGATTTTAATTTTGAGTTGGTGAATTTGGGCTTAAATGTAATTCCTAGTGATGATTATAATGAAAAATAAATAAATGTTCAATATATTTCGTTAACAAGTTTAAGAACTTCTCAAAGATGATAGAGTTACCAATCTGTTACATATAGACATATAACAAGATTTTTACTTATGGACCTATTTCCTTAACCAAAGGCTATATTGAACATGTTTCCTTCCCTCCAAAATAGGGAAGTACCAATATCATAGTTTTTCATTGAAGTACCACTATCATAGTTTTTAATTCCAACAAGAACAACATAGCCAAACTATGAAACAGTGATCCAGATTCGACAATTAAGCGAGTGAAAAAGTAAGCGAAAATTTCTTTCTTGTAGAGTCATGAATTCTAGGAACTCCTCTAGTTATGATACACAATTGGGCTAGTGAAAATTGAGGGAACCTTCCTTTCTTGCAGTGTTATGAAGTCTGCGCACTCTAGTTGGTGATATTTCTCTTTTTGTGTGTTATGTTCTGATAGTGCAGGCTTTCAAGATCAAGTTTTGTCATATTTAAAAAATAAACCTCCAACATTCTAGAACATAACATAAAGAAAAGTAGAATTTGATAAAACATAGAAAAGTGGAAACCAGGAAAAGATACGATGCTTGAAAGTATGAAGGTTCACACCGCGCGAGGGCGAGATAATTTAAAACAAAGTCAAAGTTCTGAAGAATTCTTCCACACTTTCACCGACATACCCTTGCAACAGAAGCAAAGTCTGTAGCCTTAGCTGTATGGACAAGAATTCCACTAGGATCACGACCTTGATTTTTCCTGCAAAAATGAATTCAACAATGTTATTTCTGGAAATATCAGACAATGCTTCGTATCAAAACCTAATTGAAAATTTGAGTTATAAAAAGCAACATAACGATTAGCATGTTTTTTCCTAGGTGCATTTCTATATTCAAGTTTACATGCAAATACTGCAATTGCAGATACTTCTACACTTTGGACACTTCCACTCCTCAGATTTAGCAGCCTCTTCAACTTTTTCTCCATATCTGGCGCATTTACCCTTTATGTTTTCTTAGAAGACAGGTTGACAGAGCATAAAGGCTAGGCATATATACTTGAAATTTTAGCCCGTGGTCACAAGTGTTGTCATTTTCTGCCATTGCAAGATGCAAACATTCGATCTTATCATCATTCCAGACCATCAGAACTCCTTTTTCTTGTGGTTAAGAGATGAAAAGCAGAATTTGGCTCCTTGCCATTTTCAATTTATTATTTTGCTGACATCAACATGCAAGGAGTAACACTCTGTTAATATTAATAGCCAAGGCTTAAAAGTATCTATGAATTTCATCTAGGGATGAAGGGATTTGATTTTAATTTTGAGTTGGTGAAGTTGGGCTTAAATGTAATTCCTAGTGATGATTATTATGAAAATTAAATAAATATTCAATATATTTCGTTAACAAGTTTGAGAACTTCTCAAAGATGATACAATTACCAATATTTTACATATAGACATATAACAAGATTTTTACTTATGGACCTATTTCATCAACCAAAGTCTATATTGAACATGTTTCCTTCCCTCCAAAATAGGGAAGTACGAATATCATTGTTTTTCATTGAAGTACCAATATCATAGTTTTTCATTCCAACAAGAACAACATAGCCAAACTATGAAACAATGATCCAGATTCCACAATTAAACCAGTGAAAAAGTAAGCGAAACTTTCTTTCTTATAGAGTCATGAATTCTGGGCACTCCTCTAGTTATGATACACAATTAGGCCAGTGAAAATTGAGGGAACCTTTATTTCTTTCAGTGTTATGAAGTCGGGGCACTCTAGTTGGTGATATTTCTCTTTCTGCGCATTATATTTTGAAAGTGCAGGGTTTCAAGATCAAGTTTTGTCACGGTTAAAAAATAAACCTACAACATTCTAGAACATAACACATAGAAAATTAGAATCTGATAAACCAAAGAAAAGTAGAAACCAGGTGAAGACACGCTACTTGAAAGCATGAAGGTTCACACCGCGCGGGTGCAAGATAATTTAAAACAGAGTCGATGTTCCAAAGAATTCTTCCACACTATCACCGACATACCTTTGCAACAAAAGCAAAGCCTATAGCCTTAGCTGCATGGACAATAATTCCAGTAGGATCACAAACTTGCTTTTTCCCGCAACAATGAATTCAACAACTTTATTTCTGGAAATCTCAGACAATGTTTCCTATCAAAACCTAATTGAAAATTTGAGTTATAAAAAGAAACATAACAATTAGCATGTTTTTTCCTAGGTGCATTTCTATATTCAATTTTACATGAAAATATGCAATTGCAGATACTTATGCACTTTGGATGCTTCCACTCCTCTGATTTAGCAACCTCTTCAACTTTTTCTCCATATCTAACGCATTTACCCTTTATGTTTGCTTAGAAGACAGGTTGACAAAACATAAAGGCCAGGCATATATACTTGAAATTTTATCCCGTGGTCACAATTCTTATCATTTTCTACCATTGCAAGATGCAAACATTCGATCTTATCATCATTCGAGACCATAAAAATTCCTTTTGCTTGTGGTTAAGAGATGAAAAGAAGAATTTGGCTCCTTGCCATATTCAATTGATGATTTCGCTGAAATTAAAATGCAAGGAGTAACACTCTGTTAAGATTAATAGCCAAGGCCTAAGACTCCCTATGAATTTCATCTGGGGATGAAGGGATTTGATTTTAATTTTGAGTTTGTGAAGTTGGCTTAAATGTAATTCCTAGTGATTATTATTATGGAAATTAAATAAATATTCAATATATTTCGTTAACAAGTTTGAGAACTTCTCAAAGATGATACAATTGCAAATCTGTTACATATAGACATATAACAAGATTTTTACTTATGGACCTATTTTCTTAACCAAATGCTAGATTGAACATGTTTCCTTTCCTTGAAAATATGGAAGTACCAATATCATAGTTTTTCATTGAAGTACCAATATCATAGTTTTTCATTCCAATAAGAACAACATAGCCAAACTATGAAACAGTGATCCTGATTCCACAATTAAGCCAATGAAAAAGTAAGCGAAACTTTCTTTGTTGTAGATTCATGAAGTCTGGGCACTCCTCTAGTTATGATACACAACTAGGTCTGTGAAAATTGAGGGAACCTTTCTTTCTTGCAGTGTTATGAATTCTGGGCACTCCAGTTGGTGATCTTTCTCTTTCTGTGTGTTATGTTCTGATAGTGCAGACTTTCAAGATCAAGTTTTTTCATAGTTAAAAAATAAACCTCCAACATTCTAGAACATAACACATAGAAAAGTAGAATCCGATAAACCATAGAAAAGTAGAAACCAGGCAAAGACACACTGGTGGAAACTATGAAGTTTCGCACCACGCGGGAGAGAGATAATTTAAAACAGAGTCGATGTTCCAAAGAATTCTTCCACACTATCACCGACATACCCTTGCAACAGAAGCAAAGCCTGTAGCCTTAGCTGCATGGACAAGAATTCCAGTAGGAGCACAACCTTGCTTTTTCCTCTAGCAATGAATTCAACAACTTTATTTCTGGAAATCTCAGACAATGTTTCCTATCAAAACCTGATTGAAATTTTGAGTTATAAAAAGCAACATAACAATTAGCATGTTTTTTCCTAGGTGCATTTCTATATTAAATTTTACATGAAAATACTGCAATTGTAGATACTTCTACACTTTGGACACTTCCACTCCTCAAATTTAGCAACCTCTTCAGCTTTTTCTCCATATTTGGCGCATTTACTCTTTATGTTTTCTTAGAAGATAAGTTGACAGAGCATAAAGGCCAAGCATATATACTTGAAATTTTAGCCCGTGGTCAAGTGTTGTCATTTTTTGCCATTGCCAGATGCAAACATTCGATCTTATCATCATTCCAGACCATCAGAACTCCTTTTGCTTGTGATTAAGAGATGAAAAGGAGAATTTGGCTCCTTGCCATATTCAATTTATGATTTCACTGACATCAACATGCAAGGAGTAACACTCTATTAAGATTAGTAGCCAAGGCTTAAAAGTCCCTATGACTTTCATCTGGGGATGAAGGGATTTGAATTTAATTTTGAGTTGGTGAAGTTGGGCTTAAAAGTAATTCCTAGTGATGATTATTATGAAAATTAAATAAATATTCAATATATTCATTAAAAAGTTTGAGAATACAGTTACCAATCTGTTACATATAGACATATAACAAGATTTTTACTTATGGACCTATTTCTTTAACCAAAGGCTAGATTGAACATGTTTCCTTCCCTCCAAAATAGGGAAGTACCAACATCATAGTTTTTCATTGAAGTACCAATATCATATTTTTTCATTCCAAAAAGAACAACATAGACAAAATATGAAACAATGATCTAGATTCCACAATTAAACCAGTGAAAAAGTAAGTGAAACTTTCTTTCTTGTAGAGTCATGAATTCTGGGCACTCCTCTAGTTATGATACATAATTAGGCCAGTGAAAATTGAGGAAACCTTTATTTCTTGTAGTGTTATGAAGCCGGGGCACTCTAGTTGGCGATATTTTTCTTTCTGCACATTATATTTTGAAAGTGCAGGGTTTCAAGATCAATTTTTGTCACAGTTAATAAACCTCCAACATTCTAGAACATAACATAGAAAAGTAGAATCCGATAAACCATAGAAATGTAGAAACCAGGTGAAGACACGCTGCCTGAAAGCATGAAGGTTCACACTGCACGGGGGCAAGATAATTTAAAATAGAGTCGATGTTCCAAAGAATTCTTCCACACTATCACCGACATGCCCTTGCAACAAAAGAAAAACCTGTAGCCTTAGCTGCATGGACAAGAATTCCAGTAGGAGCACAACCTTGCTGCTTGAAAGCATGAATGTTCACACCGGGCAGGGGCAAGATAATTTAAAACAGAGTCGATATTCTGAAGAATTATTCCATACTATCATCGACATGCCCTTGCAACAGAAGAAAAGCATGTAGCCTTAGCTGCATGGACAATAATTCCAATAGGAGCACAACCTTGCTTTTTCCTGCAATAATGAATTCAACAACTTTATTTCTGGAAATTTCAAACAATGTTTCCTATCAAAACTTGATTGAAAATTTGATTTATAAAAAGCAACATAAAAATTAGCGTGTTTTTTCCTAGGTGCATTTTTATATTCAATTTTACATGAAAATACTGCAATTGCAAATACTTCTGCACTTTGGACAATTACACTCCTCAAATTTAGCAGCCTCTTCAACTTTTTCTCCATATCTGTCATATTATCAGCGTGCATGGAATTACTATGAATTTGACTAGATTAATGAAGCCTTAAATAAGAATTTCAACCTTTTATCCTTGAACAATTATATATATAATGTGTGTGAAAGAGATAGGCAAGCACACAGGTGCAATCAGGAAAGATTTATAAGCTTGTTCAGGAAAAAAATGTCGAAATTATCTTTTCAAATTGCACCTGTGTGCATGAGAGGATAGAAACTAAGAAGTAGCATTGTAATGGATGGGTTTATGGATTTAAACCACTAAAAATCAGGTTGTATAGTAAACTAAACTATTAAGCAAACAGTTAGGGCAAACGTTTTGTGTGCATGATTTCTTGCCAATGACATTCTTGCAAGATGCCATGAATTCTAGAGTCTTTTGTCGGCACTGCTACAATCTCAAGTGATGTGATCGGAATTAAAAATCCTTGTGAAATAATAAAATGAGGAATGCATATAGAGAGAGAAATATCCCCACACACACCTGGTGGCAAGTCTTGTCATTTTCAGAATCATAAATTCTCCCTCCAATAACATGCACTCCTGGAGACTTTGCCTGCTTCTACACCCCATCCGAGGCTAAAACTTTATTTTTGGAAGCGCCTGCATAGGGAGAAGGAATGTTATCTTTGTTATCTGCCGATAAGTCCTTATTTGGATCAAACCTCAAACCCTTTGAGTTGGCCTTTTCATATATTTTGTGATGATTTTTTTTTTGGAAGAGCTTCTTGAGGATGACATTTTTGCTGCTATTGCCGTATGTTTTCTTAAGTCATGATCTTTGTCACTTTTGAGATGAGATGTGGCTTATTTTTAAGGGCATTCTTTGGACACATCACAGTTTCACCCTAACCACATTTTGTGCCATGAGTTGCCTTAAATGGGCTCCTTTTTTCCTCAGAATTTACTTCATTGTCGCCGGTTACAACACTTACAATAGCATTTCCATTCTTCAAGGTGTTCTTCTCTTGAACTCTGTCACTATTGGGGATTTCATTTCTAGGCAAGAAAAGCTTCTTCTTTGTGAGGGGAGTTGAAGGATGATCGTGAAGTTTTTTTCAGTTTGCTTCACCAACAGAGTTTGATAACCCAGTCTTTCTACTACTACCAATGCCTAACCGAGGACTCCTCCTTATTTTCTGGGTTGGAGAAAGGGCCATTTTTCCTCTTGACCTTTTATATCATCAATATAGAAACCCAAGGATTCGATCTACTGCATCAACGTAAACCAGAAATTATGCATAGAACATCAAGCAAAAGAAATTCCAGTGCAGAAATGAGATATCTTACAAGCAAATCAAAACTAATGAACATGACAGCGAGTCTGCCTTGTAACGAAACGTCCAAGAGTATTATCATACATATCAATTGACATGAAATATGTGAGCCAAGGTGAAATACAAGACAAGGGACTCAGTTACAAACAGTTACTGTGGTCGGTTTTCTTGGGGTGATTTCGAAGAAGAACCATTTTTCAAAAGAAAGATTCAGAGCACTGATAATATAAATGGACATATAAAGAGCTTCACTTCAATGTGGAAACGAAAATAATGGGCATGGGCAGTGAGATCCAAAAGAAGCATCATCTTACCTGTTAAAGTAAATATCCATGTGGGAAAGAGGCTTCGACTACCACTCCCCATATCTCTATTTCAATCTGAGAGCTGCTTCATTGCTGGTAAATAAAAAAGCAGCAGGATATGACGAAAACACTCTGTATCTCTCTATTTCAATATGAGAGCTTCTTTGTTGATGGTAAAAAAAAAAAGCATTGGGAGATGAAGAAAACAAAGTGATGTGTTTTCGGTGGAAAAAACATTATTTTAACTCGTAAAAGGTCTAGAATTTAAAGGAAAAATGAATACTCCCTTCCCTCCCTCCATTTTTCCAAAGATCATTTTTAATGTTATGCCCTTCAAATATGATTTTTAATTATACTCATTGCTGTTTTGATGGATGTTGAGTTTACTTAGTGATTCCTTGTAGGTTTAACAATTGATTTAAAAGGGAAGTTTCAAAAATCAATTCAATTTCATTCTAATAAATTTATTTTAAAAACATTGATGATGAATCAGACAATGAGTAGTTTCTTGTAAGTTCAATAATTGATTTAAAAGGAAGCTTCAAAAATCAATTCAATTTCATTCTAATAAATTTATTTTAAAAAAATTGATGATGGATTACATAATGAGTAGTTCCAAAGGTGTCGACCTTAAAAAATTTATGTGATTTATCCATAAGCGTTTTTAAAGAAATTAATTAATTAATTATTAAAATCAAATTGAGATAAAATAGTAAATTTAGGAGAGGTTTTTGGGTTCCACATTTTTTCAACCCATGGTTTTGCTCATGGTATTCCACCTTGCCCATAAGTGGGAATTAACCCGATCGTAGGTCCCAACTAGACCTGCTCTCATTTGGAATGGCAAATCCCAGCTAGTTTTAAGGATTGTTAGAAGGGTTACTAGAATAATGATTTTGTGGTTAAGGGACAGGTGATTAGCTTACTAGGGAAATAGGTTCAGTGTTGTGAGGTTTAGGTTTAGGGAAATAATGAGTTAGTGGTTAAGGGGTTAGGGGTTGGGGGGTAAGGGGTTAGGGGATTTGGGCACATTTAGGGGTTAGGGGAATAATGAGTTAGTGGTTAAGGGATTAGGGATTGGGAGCTTAGGGGTTCTGGGATTTAGGCGCAGTTAGGGGTTAGGTGAATAATGAGTTAGTGGTTAAGGGATTAGGGATTGGGAGCTTAGGGGTTCGGGGAATTAGGCGTAGTTAGGGGTTAGGTGAATAATGAGTTAGTTGTTAAGGGATTAGGGATTAGGGGCTTAGGGGTTAGGGGATTTAACAATTAAGAATCTTAGGGGTTAGGGGTGAGGGGTTAATGGGTTATGGGTTAAGCACTAATGGTTTAGGGGTTTAGGGGTTAAGGGGTTAGGGGTTTAGCAGTTAGTGGTTTAGGGGTTTAAGGGTTTATAGGTTTAGGGTTTATGGGGTTAAATGGGTTAGAATTTTAGGGGTTTAGGGGGTTTAATGGATTAGGGGTTGGGAATTAGGGTTTAAGGGGTTAGGGGTTAAGGGTTTAGAGGTTCAGGGTTTAGGGGCTTAAATGGGTTAGGGGTTTAAGGGTATAGGGGGTTAAATGGGTTAGGGGTTGGGAATTAGGGGTTAAGGGGTTAGACATTTAGGGTTAAGGGGGTTAAATCAGTTAGGGGCTTAGAGGTTTAGGGGGTTAGGGAATTTAGCAGTTAATGATTTTAGGGGTTAGGGGTCGTTAGGGGTTAATGGGGTTAGGGTTTTAGGGTTTTAGGGGGTTAAATGGGTTAAGGGTTGGGTATTAGGGTTTAAAGGGTTAGGGGTTAAGGGTTAGAGGTTTAGAGGGTAGGGGGTTAAATGGTTAGGGGTTTAGAGTTTTAGGGGGTTAGGGGATTTAGCAATTAAGGTTTTTAGGGGTTAGGGGTTAGGGGTTAAGGGATTAGAGGTTTAGGGTTTAGGGGGTTAAATGGATTAGGGGTTTAGAGGTTTAGGGGGTTCGAGGATTTAGTAGTTAAGGATTTTAGAGGTTAAGGGTTAATGGGGTTAGGGTTTAGGGGGTTAAATGGGTTAGGGGTCAGGGATTAGGGTTTAAGGAGTTAAATGGGTTAGGGATTTAGGGGTATAGGGGGTTAAATCGGTTAGGGGTTGGGAATTAGGGTTTAAGGTGTCAGGGATTAAGGGGTTAGAGGTTTAGGGTTTATGGGGTTAAATAGGTTAGTGGTTTAGAGTTTTAGGGGGTTAGGGGGTTTAGAAGTTAAGGATTTTAGGGGTTAGGGGTTTAGGGGTTAAATGGGTTAGGTTTTTAGAGGTTTAGGGGGTTAAATGGGTTAGGGGTCGGGAATTAGGGTTTAAGGGGTTAGGGGTTAAGGGTTTGGAGGTTTAGGGTTTAGGGGGTTAAATAGGTTAGGGGTTTAGGGGGTTAAATGAGTTAGGGGTTAAGGGTTAAGGGTTTAGGGGTTAAGGGTTTAGAGGTTTAGGGTTTAGGGGTTAAATGGGTTAGGGGTTTAGAGGTTTAGGGGGTTACATGGGTTGGGGGTTGGGAATTAGTGTTTAAGGGGTTAGGGGTTAAGGGTTTAGAGGTTTAAGGTTTAGGGGGTTAAATGGGTTAGGGGTTTAGGGGTATAGTGGGTTAAATGGGTTAGGGGTTGGAAATTAGGGTTTAAGGGGTTAGGGGCTAAGGGGTTAGAGGTTTAGGGGTTTAGGGGGTTAAATGGGTTAGGGGTTGGGAATTAGGGGTTAAGGGGTTATAGGTTTAGGGTTTAGGGGGTTAAATGGGTTAGGGTCAGTTTAGAGGTTTAGGGGGTTAGGGGATTTAATAGTTAAGGATTTAGGGTTTAGTGGCTAGGGGTTAATGGCGTTAGGGTTTAGGGGGTTAAATGTGTTAGGGTTTTAGGGGGTTAAATTGGTTAGGGGTTGAGAATTAGGGTTTAAGGGGTAAGTGGTTTAGAGGTTTAGGGGGTTAGGGGATTTAGCAGCTAAGGATTTTAGGGGTTAGGGGTTATTTTCTAAAGTTTACATGATACTTTGGGTTACATTAGCTATGACTTTAAAAATAAAGTTCCCTAATTTTCCTCAATTTTTTTAATCCTGCCACGCGGTGTCGCTCTTGCGACCCCGATGTGGTATGTTGAAATGAATGTGTATTATTTTCCAAATTTTTCCTTGCATGTTTACAAACTATTATTGACTATAGCAATGGACTTTTCTAAGAATATTCTAATTATCCTTCAAACATGATGCAAATGTTGCATGGGACACAATGGCACAGAAGTATCAGTGTTCCAATCTACGAACATTGACCATTGCACCAATACTATAAGGCATCACAGTGCTCTTTGAATAGTGTGCAGAGATTTATCAAGAAAACATTCGAGTCTGGGCAAAGCTTGATTGTATGGACTCTTAATAGATTAAATGAGAAACTACAAGTGAGAAGGATTCCAGCACTTAGAAGTCAAAGGAGATTACCTTTTCCTTTTCTATACCACCACAAAAGTAGGAAGACTTCATAAAGATATCAAGGCAAAGGGAGTATACAATTTATAACAAACAAAGCCCAATCAAGAAAAGAGTTCCAAATGAAAAAGAACGAACCTTGGCATAAGATTTTGAATTCTTACCTGAGAATAACTTGAAATTAAAAGAACAGATGCTAATCTGCACATCTCTAGATGTGCTATATATGTGCATCCTTTTGACCGAATCATCCTCACAAAAATAACAAGCCAAAAATTACATTTTATGCTAGAAACTTGATTGGTCCCGTTGACTATTCAATGCATTTAATTGAATGTTGAATGCTTAATGGATATCCCCCATCCGAATTCAACATAACAAACCTTCATCTAGACAAATCTTCAATCAATTCCTCCAACCCACACTTAACCCAACATATCACTCATTTAGACAACAAGCTTTGCATTGTGCCATCAACAGTAGGTTAGTTAGGATTTAACACTTATCCAATTTCTCATCATGCATGAGTTCACACAAATTCATTGCTAGAGATACTTACAAACACAATGTTAGAAAATTAAATATTATGGAGCAACACAACACATGAAATATGCGAAAAATACAAGCACACAAAACACATAAAACCAGAGAGACACAGATATACGTGGTTCACCCAGTTTGGGCTACGTCCACCCCGAACAGCCAATCCTTCCTTTCTATTATCCAGCAAAATGAAGAGACAAAAAATACAACAGATCCACTATAATATCCTACTAGATCTTTCACAAGCCTCCTATCTCTGCTTTCAAGCCTGAGAATACACACATAATACATAGCCGCAATACAATACCCCATATACAAGGGGGTCGCTCTCCTAGGGCAAAAACCCTAAACTAAACATAACTTCTACTATCGATCATCCGCCATGAACGGCTCCGTATCGATCCTGAAATACTGTCTCATCGGATGCTGGCCTCACATCCGTTTAGCTTGAGGGCCCACAAATCCCCGCGCAGGGGGCTTCAGTGCGCCACACTTCCCCGGCAACCCATGGCAGTTGACACTACTGCCGCGTTGCTGCCCTTTGCTGGCTGTGGGTCTAATGTCATGGATACAAAGTAAACAAGAAAATCATGCTCCACACCCAACAATCTCCCACTTGGAGACTGATTGTACCAACACCATCGCTACTTCATTTGCTGGAAAATGACTCCTCTTTGGACCTGGCTGTTCCTCATCTTCATCATCATCCTTGAAGACCAATTGAAACTGAGCACATTTTTAGTTTCTCCCTGGTTACAACTTTTGTTAGCATATCTGCAGGATTCTGGCTAGTGTGTATCTTTTCCAACTTCAACTCTCCATCTTCCAATACTGACCGTATGAAATGGTACTTGAGATGTATGTGTTTAGTCCTGGAATGAAATGCTAAGTTCTTTGCAAGATGAATGGCACTTTGGCTATCACTGTATAACGTGCCCATATCATGCTTCTTACCCAATTCATCCATAAACCTTTATAACCAAATTATTTCTTTACTAGCCTCTGTAGCAGCAACATACTCTACTTCTGTTGTTGAAAGTGCAACAACACTTTGGATTTTTGAAACCCGACTGACAGCTGTTCCACCTACAGCAAATACATATCCTGTAGTGCTCCTCCTATTATCTCTGTCACCTGCCATATCTGCATCAACATATCCCTGTAGAGCAATGTTTGAACCACCAAAGCATAATGCTATATTTGTGGTACCTCTCAAATATCTGAGAATCCATTTTACTGCCATCCAATGTTCTTTTCCTGGATTATTCATGTACCTGCTTACAACTCCCACTGCATGTGCAATATCAGGCCTTGTGTAGACCATTGCATACATTAAGCTTCCAACTGCTGATGCATATGGAACTTTAGACATATAATCCATGTCTTCTTGGGTCTTTTGGCACATCTCCTTACTAAGTTTGAAATGGCTAGCAAAAGGTGTACTAACTGGTTTTGCATTCTGCATATTAAATCTTTTCAACACCTTCTCTATGTACTCATTCTGAGACAGTGTTAATTTGCGATTTTTCCTGTCTCTAGTTATCCTCATACCAAGGATTTGTTTTGCAGCTCCCAAATCCTTCATTGCAAATTAATTTGCCAATTTTCTTTTGAGCACATTTATTTCCTGCATGTTAGACCCTGCAACAAGCATGTCATCTACATACAATAACAATATAATATAGATGCCATCATTTTTCCTTTTCAGATAAACACAATGATCAGAGTGACATCTAGTATAACCTTGTTCAGACATAAACTTGTCAAATTTTAGATACCACTGCCTTGGAGCCCGTTTTAAGCCATACAAGCTCTTCTTTAGCCTGCACACTAATTTTTCTTTCCCTTTGACCTCATATCCTTTTGGTTGCTCCATATATATCTCTTCCTCCAGATCTCCATGGAGAAATGTTGTCTTTACATCTAACTATTCAAGATGTAAATCTTCTGCTGCTACAAGACTTAAAATAGTTCTGATTGAAGTCATTTTAACAACAGGAGAAAATATTTCATCAAAATCAATACCTTTCTTCTGTGCAAACCCCTTCACCACAAGTCTAGCTTTGTGCCTCTGTTTTCCTCCATCTTCTTCCTTCAGCCTGTAAACCCATTTATTTTGCAATGCAGTTTTACCTGCAGGCAACCTGACTAAGTCCCAAGTCTGGTTATGCATTAAGGAGTCCATCTCTTTTTCCATGGCTAGCTCCCACTTCTTCCTGCTTTCAACCTGCATTGCTTCTTCATAACATTCAGGTTCACCAGAATCAGTCAACAATAAATAATATAATGAAGGAGAGTATCGTTCAGGGGGTCTACTTATCCTGGTAGATCTTATAACACCACTTTCAGGTGTTTGAGGTGCATGTTGCTGTTGTGGTGGTTGCTGCTACTGTGGTTGTTGATTATTATTATTTTCAGGCACCTTTACTTTTTCAGTTATCTCATCAAGAACCGTGTATTCCTTGCTTTCTTTTTCCTGTTTCTTTTCCTGCAACTGATTCTTATACAAGACCTTTTCATTGAATATTACATCTCTGCTCCTAATGATTTTGTGATTTTCATAATCATATAAGCGATATCCAAAATAATTAACACCATATCCAATAAAGGTACATTTCTTTGATTTTGCCTTAAGCTTTGTTATATTTTCTTTATTAATATGGACAAAGGCCTCACAGCCAAAAGGCTTTAAAAAAGAGTAGTTTACCTTTTTACCTGTCCATGCTTCCTCTGGAATACCACCATCCAAGGAACTTGAAGGCCCTCTGTTTATTAGATAAACAGCAATATCTATAGCATCTGCCCAAAATTGTAAAGGCAATTCTGCATGCAATCTCATGCACCTTGCACGCGCCATGATTGTTCTGTTCATTCTTTCTGACACACCATTTTCTTATGGTGTTCTTGGAACTGTCTTCTCTCTACGAATTCCATGCTCTGAATAGTACCTATCAAACTCTTTTCTATAATATTCACCTCCATTGTCTAATCTGAGACACTTCAACTTCTTTCCTGTCTCAATCTCAACCAAAGCTTTCCATTTCTTGAAAGTATAAAATACATCATATTTATTCTGAATACAATAAATCCATGTTTTTCTAGTAGCATCATCAATAAAAGTAACATAATAACGATACCCACTGAGAGATGATACCTGAGTAGGTCCCCATACATCTGTATGCACAAGCTCCAATTTTTCACTCTTCTTTTCTTTCCCAACTCTGAGAAATATGACTCTCTTTTGTTTTCCATAAATGCAATTTTCATAGAAATCCAAATCAACATTCTTCAAACCTGGCAACAAATTTCTTGAGTGAAGAATCTTCATTCCCTTCTCACTCATGTGTCCGAGCCTATGATGTCATAATGTTGCATCTGCTCCTTTGGAAGTTAAAGCATTAACAGAGTTAGAAATACCATTGCATAAATACAATGTACCAACCTTTTCGCCTTTTGCTATTACCAGGGCTCCTTTGGTGACCTTCCAAGTTTTATCCGTGAAAGTTGTCACACAACCTTCACTGCCTAACTGCCCTGTTGAAATCAGATTTTTCTTCAGATCTGGAACATGCCTTACCTCTTTTAGTAGCCATTGGTTTCCATTCTGTTGTTTTACAAGAACTTTACCCATTCCAACAATTTTACAGGGTTTATCATCACCCAAACGAACTTGTCCAAAATCTCCTTGAACGTAGTCATGAAAATATTTCTTATCAGGTGTGGCATGGAATGAAGCCCCTGAATCTACAACCCAAGAATCAGTAACATTTTCGAAAGAAAGAATCAAAGCATCTTGTAACACATCACCTGTCACATTTGCTTCATGATTTTTTTCTTGTTTTGCATCTCCTTCTTTTCCCTTCCAAGATCTACAGTCTTTCTTTAGGTGTCCTTTCTTTCCGCATTTCCAACACACTATCCCCGATCTGGACTTTGATCTGCCTTTCCTTGATTTATTGCGATAACCCGATCTCTTTCCTCTTTCCATTCTTCTTCCCCTAGACTCTACACTCAAAGCATTACCCGATGTCTCACTGGAGCTTTTCCGTCACATTTCCTCGCTAAGGATAGCACCGACAACATCATCAAAATTTAAAGTACTAGATCCAAAGACAGTTACTAATGGCCATAACTAAACCATTCCAAATTTTCAGCAATGAGCACAAATAAAAGAGCCCTAACTTCATCATCAAATTTTACCCCTATAGAACTTAACTAACTGGTAACTTTATTAAAATCATTTAAATGGTCTACAACAGATCCACCTTCCGACATCTTCATATTAAATAATCGTTTCATAAGAAATACCTTGTTTGAGGCTGAGGGTTTTTCATATAGTTTCGCCAACGTCTGCATCAAACCCTCTGTTGTTGTTTCCTTCGAAATATTGAAGGCGACGGATGCCGCAAGGCACAAACGTACTGTTCCGAGTGCCTTTCTATCGAGAATGTTCCATTCGTATCCTGTCGTTAGCCACTGTGCTTCTTTGTTTTTCCGCTCAATGGTAGGTACATATCTTTCTGATACAGATAATCTTCCATCTGCATCTTCCACAATGGGAAGTTTTGGCCGTTAAATTTCTCGACCCTAAATTTACCATCTTCCACCATTGCTCCACTGTCCAAGAACCTTTTCTTTCGCATAAGTTTGTCACCAAATAGATCTAGATCAGAGTCAAATTTGTTAGAAAATTAAATATTATGGAGCAATACAACACATGAAATATGTGAAAAATACAAGAACACAAAACACATAAACCAGAGAGACACAGATATACGTGGTTCACCCAGTTTGGGCTACGTCCACCCCGAACAGCCAGTCCTTCCTTTCTATTATCCAGCAAAAAATTGAAGAGACAAAACCTACAATAGATCCGCTGTAATATCCTCTGTTCTCTCTCATATTATCCCTATCTGTTTCTCGCTCTGAGAATACACACATAATACACAGCTGCAATACAATACCATCATATATACAAGGGGGTTGCCTTCTAGGGCAAAAAAACCCCTAAACTAAACATAACTTCTACCATTAGATCATCCACCTATGAACGGCCCAAATTGACTAGAAATTACTATACTTTTACAAGGCAATTTTACATCCATTTTTAGCTTCGGGGGCGCCGCCCCTGAAATCCCCTGCCAGGGGGGGGCTCCAAAAAGCACTGCCGCCCCCCCTGGACCCCCCACGGCAGTGATTAATTACGGGCAGCATTGCCGCCCCTTTTAAGGTACAGGGGTCCAATGCTGTGATACAAAGTAAACAAGATAATCAGGCTCCACACCCAACACACAACCCTATCTGATTATTTCGTAATGCATAAATCCATATCCTTGTTTTTCATGCTATTAATTATGCATCAATTTCTCATCTTGCATGAGTTCACAGACATTCATTGCTAGAGATACCTAGGAACACAACCCTATCTGAATATTTCATAATGCATAAATCCATTGCCTTGTTATTCATACTATGAATAATGCATCTCATTTCTACCAAAAAAAAAAAAAACAACAAAAATTTTTAGAATGGCCATGGCGTAATAATTGGAAATTAGTATAGGAGGTCAATACCTTGACTAGCATCCACACATTGCAAGATTTATCATAAGTAATGGGCATAAAATGCATGAAATAGTGGGGCTAAAAATTATGTTTTATTCAACTCAAAAGACAGCCAGGCATTGATACTGTGTACTTGTGCAACAATTTAAGGTGTTAAATCTTAAAACTATCTAGTATGTTTTTTAATTTTCTCATTAAATAAATCAAAATCAATATTCTCTGAATATAATAAAATGCTAAATTAGAGTTTAACAATGTAGATCCGATGAATATGTAGATCTTTTGGGGGGGGTTGATTGAAATATGGCTCCAACATAAAAAAAAAAGTATACAAATATCTTAAGTCAATGGAAGACCTCAAAAATACCACTAGATGATTGTTTTTGGGGTTGTTCCAAAAATATACCAGAGCCAATTCTACAAACATTCAAAACCAAAATGTAAGTCTTCCAACACAATTCAACCCAATAGGATCATCAAGTTATATAAACAAATGAGCTTTCTAATATTCTATTGGAAAAGGCTACTAACCACGCTAGATTTAAATCTCTTATTTTATCAGTATCATATCTGGATTTAAAGTGTTAAAAATTTGGCCAAAAAGGACAATGAAATAGATATACAAGATGATTATAGCGCACACAATAGGCCAAAAAAGGGTAAAAGCAAAAAAAAAAAACAACAACATTGCCAAAATATGGAAAATTTTGAACTCTTCCATGTGAAACGGGGCATTAGACATTATCCAAAACCTACCGCGAAGAAAGAAAATTTGAATTCCATAAAAAGGTAGCAATAAAAGACAAAACATGCCCACTCCAAACATCAGTGATCATTTTTAATTGAATTCTGACCAAATTGAATTCACAATTTTAAAATTAAGAAAAAAAAAAAAAAAGATGATATATATTATTGGTTGGTTTCAAAAGGACGTTCAAAGAAAACAAAACAATACATATGTGTCTGTGCATATAGATAAAAATAAACCTCAAAGGTCCAGTGGTACACAGCTTAACACAAAAATAGCAGAGAGGGGAGGTTTATGTAACTTATAGCCAAAACATATGCGAAGTTTTGGGAAAACAAGAATTTCGGCATAATAGAGTATTCAATCTAAGAACTAGTGCCAATGATACTTTGGTTCATTGGTGAGGTCAAAATATTGTAAAATGATCTACAGGTGGTTCCATGCTTCTTGTGGTATATTCCCTACTCCAATGGGATGTTAAAAATAAAGAGAACGACGGTTGTGTCAAGTCTCTGGTTTGTGAAGCAGAATAAATACTGCTCAAATCTGGGACCTCACCCAAACGAAGTGCATGTTATGAAATGTAACTCACTATGTCTAGGTGTGTTTATGGTATCCACTTCGTGTTAATAGGTCATTCCCACACAAAAAAAACAAAAAATAATAAATGCCTAAATCGACCAAATTAACACATAATAGACTGAAGGGATGGATTGTGAAGGAGAAATAACATATACCTGTAGGGTTTTGTTTGAAGTGAAAACTGGGGTTATCAGGACAACCCTCGTCAGTTTTATAACACCTGCACTCGATATCGCCCGCATTACTTCCCTACTGATGTTGTTGTTGAACCCTAACCCTTCAAAATGGGTGGAATGGTTCCCATTTTCAACAACCCCCCTCCATATGGCCCTCCTCTCTATGACCCTCTTGAGCCTCCTCTATATTGCCCTCCACCCATTGCAGGTGAGTATTCTTCCTGGGGCGGCCCTGGAATAACCTCGTTAGCCCCAGGGTTAGGATTGAGGGTGGGGTTAGGGTTAGGGTTAGGGTTAGCCCCTGTTGCATTGGGATTAAACCCATGACCCTGGTTGGAGTTAGGTCCAGAGTGATAATTAACACCAGAACTGAGATTCATGCCAGGATTCATATTCATGTTTCCAGCGGATGAGGATGAGTTCCAGGAGATACCATTAGCACCATTTTTGTCATAAACGTGGAATTTATTCAACATGGGCTCGAAGGACCCCATGTTTACAAGCTGTCGAAGAGAAGCGAGATTTAAATCTGGGTCATGACTGTCGTCGTTCAACAAAAAAAACACTAACTGAGTTTGTGTGAAAAGGATCATCAAAGGAAAGTAGATACCCACATATTATGATGATAAGGGAATGCATAGAGGGTTTCTCAATTGATAGAAAAATGAGGTAAACAACAGAAAATCACTAAAACAACAAAAATTCCAACCAATTTCCGAACAAATGTATTTGTGTAGTAGAGAAACCAAGGTAACGAGGAGAATTAATTTAGAGAACTAGGGTTATCGCTTCACACATTTGCATGGGTGACTGTTTATCTATTCATATATAGCTCGAGTGATTTTGTATCTATATATAGTTGGAGTGACCGGGTTTCTTACACATCATATATGTTGTATGCTATTTCGTGTTCTTTATGTTTTATATGTGTTTCGGTGCCTCTGGCCCAACCGTTTATGGACAATGTCCCTAGTCTCTCTTTTGTATTTTTTTGCATCTAGTGCAATTTTTTGTCAACAAACCCAGTCGGGGTGAGACCACCTATTTTGTAAGTGACTATATGTACTCCTTTTTTCATACATGAATAGAACATTGACTTACAAAAAACAAAGGTTCATACATCATTAAAAAAATAATTAAGGTTCATACTTAAATTAATAAAGGTTCATACCTATTCACTAAATAGGTCTATAATATATATTTTAGGTTTATATATTTAGTATTTATCAAATTTAAATACGGAAATTTAATACTAGATTTAAATGAACTCACATGCTTAACATAAGAACTGTAATATTTATCTATTTATTAAATGTAAATATGAAGATTTAACCTTAGATTTAAAACAACTCACAATTTTAACATAAATCAATGAAGTTTAAAAATCAAACTTTATGGAAAAATATTAAATATAAATATAAATATTAATTTGACTATCTAAATATTACCTTTACTAAAATTATAATGAAGGCATTAGTGTAAAGTTGATAGATGTTACATGAAATTATGTTAATTGTAGATGAATCCATCTGCAATGTTAAACTTTAGAGACAAAAGGGTATTCATAATTTTAACACTGTAAATTCAGATACCCCTTTGTTTCTAAATTTTAACACTGCAAATGGATTCAGAGACACCTATAGTGAAATGTAACACTTCGGTACCAAAATTGCAATTTTCCATTTATGGAGTGACATAATTAAAAATTACTAACATAAATGACTAATTCATATATTTGTTGTACTTTTTATTTGGCCATATTTTTATTCTTGGACTATAATAGTCATTTACATTAATGATTATTAATTTTTTCACTTATTATCTAGTCATAGATTTTAATCCTAGACTAAATTAGTCATTTAAGTTAGTCGCTTTTAGTTTAGTCACTTATTATCTAGTCATATATTTTATCCCTAGACTAAATTATTCATTTAAGTTAGTCGCTTTAATTTTAGTCACTTATTATATAGTCGTATATTTTATTCCAAGACTAAATTAGTCATTTAACTTAGTCATTTTTAGTTCGATCAGTTAAAATTGCTCAAATTTAGTAGTAATTCACTTGAAATAATTGCAGTGACTAACATTTTTAGTCACCTAGTCATTAATTTCATCATTTTTACTAGTGCTTGCTAACATAAATCCTTGCTCGACATCTATGACAAAAGTGTAAGAAACCTCGATAGTCCAACATGGTCTAAACCAAAGATATTTAAAGGGAAAAGCTAATATTAATGAAGCTCATTTCAAGGATTGACAGAAGTAAATTGGATTGGACATCATAACGCCCAATTCCAAGGTGAATTACAGGTTATATTGCAGAATAGGGAGAAAATTTGAGAATAAATACATAGATTGTGAAAAGGAAAAAAAGAAAAAGAAAAACCCCCCAAGATACCTATTAGAGCTTGCTAGAATGTGTACAATTTTAACTTGTTAGGGAACCCGCTGGCACAATAATGGTAATGTTTCAGATAGAGTAGGAAACTACATGTTGCTTATAAATGTTGAGGAAATTTACTCGCCCTGCGATCCTCGTCCAAGTACTCAACGTAAAACTTCCAGCGAGTGCATCAGAAACCGCATTTCCATTGGATAGCAACCGGTCCGCGAGAACCATAATAGTAATGTTCATTGTGATGGTGTTGTCAATGCCTATTTTTTTTGCCAGAACGTTTGCTTCCCTGATGTTTGTGCCGCAATACAGCAACTGTGTGATACTATTCCTGAATTTGAAGCTCGCCTTGTTGGGCTTTTTGATAGAAAGATTCAGATCAAAAGTAATGTTGAAGTCAAGCTTGAGCTGCGTGGCATCAAAATTGAACTCAAATTGGTTGAGGGCCATGGAATTCACGGTCACCTTGGGGTCCTGTTTCTTGAACACGGTGAGCGCCAGAATCTCAAACACAATGACTAAAAGAAGCAGAAGAGAAACGGTGTTCCGCAACAGCAGAGTATTTGGCGCTTCCTGCGATGACAGAGGAGCTCAGTGTCATCTTTGTTGCCATCGACGCTCAGCGGAATCGTCGACAGTTTCCTTTCTTCTTTCACTTCCATCACAACAGTGCCCTGCTCTTGGCGCTGGTTTCTGACCCTTTCGATCTCTGCTCCAAACACCCAAACCCCACAGTGCTGAAATGCCCTAGATGATGGTGTCATGGGAGTCCCATCAAATAAACCTCCTTCAAACTATTAACATGTGGACATTATGTTTTTTCGAATTGATAATGTCCTTGCAGCTACATACAATTTTTTCTCGGCTTAGAGATTACTTGGACACTCACGACTCTGCTTCTTCAGATGGATCATTGTAGAATCATAGAAATGGCAAATGGAATTGGGGAGGACTTGGAGGAAGTGACTGGGTAATGGATGTTCACAGTGTCTTGGCTGGTTCTTCTTGGATGGCTGAATGATTAGAAAGAAGCATTTGTTGTGTCATATGATGAGCGGTAGTTCACACACTCAGCAAAATGAAGAAGACGGTGAGAAGTGGCTTCCTTTGGGAAGGGCAAGAGCCAGGTCCCGGCAACAACAGGAAAAAACTGATCACGGAGGAGTGCTCAGTTTGACAGGCTATCATGACGTAGCATGAGGTACTACTGACATTGTTGAGATTTCGTGACACTTGTTGAGGACGACGAATCTCAACAGTGTCACAAACAAAAGCCCCACAATAAAATTCCTATCGGCATAATTAACTTTAAATTATATTTATTAACTTTAAAAATGAAATAAAATTCTTATTCCCATTCATTACAACAAATATCCTTTATCTATCAACACCTAATTTTAGTCGCAAAGGAATAACCAATAAGCCAAAATTTGATTCGAATTAGATTACAAGTATAAATTGTAACATAAAATTGTAAGTTTAATTATTAACATATATATATATATATATATATAAACATGAAATTGTAAGCTTAATTTTAATATATATATATACTAACTTTAAAAATGAAATAGTAAAATAAACTAGAAAATAAATTATGAGCTTGAATTATGGACTTAGATCAATATCCAAGAGATTCACTAAACCTTCAAACATCAAAGTTGAAGTTAGATGAACCTCGTGACATATTCCATTACCAATATTGAACGTTTTAGAAGAGTCTTATTTTATTTACTCTTCTATTTTATTTTTTTCATTGTTTGCATAATTGTATAATACTAAAGCATTTGCAAAATCTTTTATTAAAAATTATTTTCATTGTGATATATAATCACTAGCATTAATATATCACATAAAATTAAATTTACTTCTCTTATTCATAAATATAACAACATAAATATGGAAACCTTTTATTATTTTATAATAACATACATACTCATATATATGACATGACCTTAAAAAAATAAACCAAACTAAATTTATCTTAAACTCATATCTATCAAACTCATATTTATCGAATAATGTAACAATCATATATATATATATAATTCATAACATTAAATTAAAAAATATATAATTAAGAAATTCTATCTTCTCAATTCACAAATCATATTTCCAATTTATTTTTTCTATTATTTTTAAAATAATAATAATGCAATTTAATGTTATATATATTTTTAATATATTTTATGACTTATGTAGATTATTTTGTAATTAATTTTCATTTATTTACATTTAATAAGATAATTTATAATATGCAAATCACATTAAAAGAAATTTAACCAATATGATTACACATGTAGGTAGTTATGAAAAATATTTTTTATATAGAGATGTGAAATAAATATATTAGCTATAAATTATAAAAAATTTCAAATAAAATTTCTATGTGCATGTGAATATATATATAATTATGTGTGAAGAGAGTTTTAATAAAATTAAAAATGATAACATGTGTGTAATTTGTATATAATAATATAAATACAATTATAAAGAACCAATATAGATCCATCTTAATTTATGATCTACCAAGTCTTTACAGGGATCAAAGTTCTAGATGTGCCAACTTTTTCTCAAGTTTTTCACTCAAAAAGATGTATGCATCTTGAGAGATTTAATCACTCTCTGTGGTTAGTAGATCCTGAGTTATGCATCTATATTGGTAATTATACCATTTCACTTATCATATGTAGAGAAGGTTCAAATATCTAGAGATGCAAACCTTTCCTCAAATTATTAATCCAAAATTAATCAATCTAATAATAATAATAATAAAATTAATATTAAATTATATTAAAATTAATATATTGTTATATTGATATAAATATTATAAAATTAATATTAATATTGTATTTAATGACATTTTTTATATGGCATGATAACAAAATTTATAATAAAACTACATTAAATTAATATTTTCTAATATAATAAGTTTGATGTGGAAATATTTATGTTTTTAAAGATTTTAATATATCCATAGGATATGGTTTTTTCTTTTAAAGAATCATTTTACAAGTTCGTGGGGTCTTGGTTAAAAGGTGATGAGGCGGGCTGTTATAGCACTCATCACAGGTTCAATTCTCTTCCCTGATCGGGGTGATGTATACTATTATCTTATTAGAGAGGTGAAATACTTACGCATCCCCTTCATACTAGGTTGTAGAATAAGCCTCTCGACCCAATAAATAGATAAATTTAAGGAATTTAGTATAGGGATATGATTTAAGAGATATGTAAAAAAAGGATATCATTAATATAGAATATAAAAATAATTTTAACCAAGGATCTATCAAGTGTCCATAGGGATCAAATATTTGGAGGTGCAAAACATCTTTTAGAGTGAAAACTTAAAGAAAATTTTACACCTCCATTTATCTAATGCCTCTCCATGCTTGATATGTCGAGGGTTAAGATGTATCTTTGCTATTTCTTTATGCACACACACATACCATGTAACAACTCCATACTGAACATGGAAGGAATTACACATCTCCTTTGTTGATTCAAATTGGAGCATTGTATTATTTTTCATTCATTTTGATTCTTTCAGAGTGAACAAATAAAATAAATCAACTTGCAAGGTATTTTTTATTGGCGGTTCTAGTTTGGAAAATTTTGGGTGAAAAAATTTACTATTATGGTTTTCAAGCTTCTGTGGTTATCGTTAATTGCAGAAATTTCTGAATTATCCACAGTATCATAAAACAATGAAACAATGGTGGACGTTTCGAATCCCAACGGGGATCCATCTTCAGGACAAGATGTGAATCCAACGGAGATTCATTCACATCTTGTCCTAAAGATGGATCCCCATTGGGATTCGAAACGTCAACCATTGTTTTATGATACTGTGGATAATCCGGAAATTTCTGCAATTAAATTTACTATTATTTTGAGGCCTTAAATGAACACTTTTGATGCACTCGACCTTAGTATTGAACTAGATTCCATATTCTACACATTGACACCTTTACAATGGTGCAAGAATCACCACAATGAACTATCATGATTGAGCATCATATTTTAGAGGATATCATGTCAACCATAATTACTCATGGAAAATGGGTTAGCCATGTGGAAACCATGAAGAAGACTCTAAAATGGTCGAGTTGTAACTCATATGAAGGTTGAATGAGTCAAATTTCACCAGTATGTTTTGGCTTATGAGTTGTGTTATAATTGAGCCACTAGAGGAAAAGAGGTATTCTAGCCTAGTGCATTGTGTTCCATACTTGAATAGAATAGATGAGAGTAGATAGAAACAAGACAAAATAGAGATGGTTTGTGTTCTATAGCAACCTATAGGCCACATCTCTCACTCCTTTGTGCACCATTTCCATTCAATGAAAGAGAGAGGAGAAGATTGTCACCTTCGTATTGGACTTTGTTGGACTTTCTCTTGAAAGAGCTTCCCAGGTCATATCTTCTGTTATTGTGGTTTTGTGAGTGATTGTTTTATTTGTTCTCTAATTTTTGTGTTTTTATATGTCAGATGCATTAAGCATAAACAATAACCTAATAATTCTAGAAAGTGTAACCCTCATAGTATAGATTTTTGGATTTCAATAAAACTTTGTCACATATGTTGTGACAAAATGTTAAGTAGAATATCCATAGCACTTTACAGATCATTCATCTTCACCAATAGACCAATAAAATGTTCTAACAATAACACTGGCTCTTTATATACTTCATATAAAATATAAAAATATTCTTGGAGAAAAATATGTATTCTTTAGTTATTTTTTATATAAAAGATAGAAATATTTATGGAGAAAAATAAATATTTATGGAATATAGAGATATTTTTTTAGAAGAATAAAAAAATAAAAAATAAAGAATAATTTTTATTGGGT
This sequence comes from Pinus albicaulis, assembly GCA_034641835.2. NCBI lineage: Eukaryota > Viridiplantae > Streptophyta > Pinopsida > Pinales > Pinaceae > Pinus > Pinus albicaulis. Next base: position 463,619,491 of record CM076583.1, on the reverse strand, counting down.
ACACTTTTATTTTTAAATTTTCTATTTTAAACCTTTATTTAATTAATTTGTTATTAATATTTTAAATTTAAATATATTTTAACTATATAATTAATATAAATAGTAATTTTATTAATAAATATTAATATAATATATTAAAAATATATATAAGTTATTTGAAAAAAATAAATTATTAATAAATCATAAAATGCAGATAAGTCGGGTCGATTTGAATGAAATTTAATTTTAATTAGAATTTAAGTTAAAAAAATAAGAAAATAAGAAATATTTTTTTTTGAAAACCACAAATAGAAAGAGAGGTAGTTTAAACTCTCGCCTTTAGGAGAAAGATTGGGGGAAACCATATATAGACATATACCGATAGAAGTGGTGTCGAGCTCGAAGTTTTTTTAACTAGTAATGTTTGCATTAAGTGAATTATTTTTCAGATTTGCATCAATTGAAATATATATAGTAAAAATGGTGTATAACAACTTCTAAGTTACCTCCTCTATCACATTTTTATTTTAGGAGCAACGTGATATTTTAGTTTTACTCGTAGGAGAGATTCCAAGCCATCATAAGAGAATGGAGTGAGTTTATTATTGTAAGTTGGAAGACCCACTGTGTCCTTGTGCCGACATAAACAAAACAAAGCGCTGGAAGGCTTCTACTTTTATACAAACTAGAGGGGCACAGGTGTAGTCATCCTATACGAACGACCGAGCCCGTCCTGCACAATAAGATCAGATGCCTCATTCTTCATGGTTTCCAGGCTATGGCCACCGGACTGCGAACAGCTTGCTTTCCACCCTTCACGCATTTCCACAACACTTGACCGAAGGATTGGCGTCCTTTAGGTTTGTCGGTAGCTGTAATTTTGCTTTCAAATGTCGCTGTGTAAGTCGCCTTCTCATTTTGCTTTCCGAAGGCGAGCGTCCTCAGCTCCACCGTTATATTTACGTTTGCAGGACTCTCAACTGCCATTTCATATACACACGGTGCTCTTCCAACGTTCGTCACGGTTCTCCTCATAACAGGAACCAGACTACGCAGCTTAAACACCACGGAGAATGATAGATAGTTCAGATCTCCAGGCGCGGAGCGTAATTTGGGGCAGGATGTTGCATTCCTTGTCAGAATATGAATTTGCTTTGCTGAGTAATTTAGGCTGCACAGAAAGATAACGTAGTCGTCCATTCCAAGATCGTAGACGAGACCGGGATCCAAGGCAGCATTGGGATTCACATGACCCGCTCCCATTGCAAGGCGTTTGCCGGTAAAGTTGTAGATGAGTCGCTTATAGGGATTTTGCCATTGTTGAATAGAACGGAAGATGTCATGAGAGCTGATTTTATTGCAGCGGGTGTCACGCAGATGAGCAGCGCGTATTAGCGCCGCGATGCCGGTCACATGAGGGCAAGACATCGAGGTCTTTTTGCGATGCATGTAGTTGTTCCTCTCCCGAAACCAAACAAGCTCGCGCCGGGCACCTTCGACCCGGCCGCAGTAGAGGATGTATGCGTACCATGTCCATCGGCATCTCGGGGAGATGTGTACTCTTTCTTGTCGTGGATATTGTACACGGCCACATATCCTTTCACAAAGTGACGGGCTCCAATCAGTTTATTGTTACAATGGGAAGCATTGAAGTCGGAACCCACTTCACCCTCTCCCTTCCATTTCGCGGGCAGTTGACTACTTACGCCATGATCGCTGAAACTCTTGCTCTCCTGCCATATTCCTGTATCCAGCACGCCCACGATCACATCCTCACCGTAATGCGACGTTGGCCATAGACCATGAGTAGGACTCAACCCCAGAAAATATGGAGTCCGTGTAGTATGAAGTCTACTAACGGAATCCTGTAATACAGCCAAGCATCCATCCATATATTCTCCAAAGATTGAGCCCCTGTACTGCTCAGCTTGGCAGAAAAGCCATGCATTACTGTAAGATTTTTGAGAAATACATAAAAGCAACTAAGTTAAGCTTAGTTGTACATGCAATAACTAAAGCTAACTGAAGCTAAGTGTGCTTTATCTTATGTTAATGTGTACATGTGCCACATGCAAGCAGTAAGTTAACTTAACTAAGCAAGTGCACATCACATACAAACAGTAAGTTAACTAAAGCTAATCTAGGTGCATGTACCCCAACACAGCTAGTCTAAGTGCATGTACACCAACACCCCCCCTTAAGCATAACTTAGGTGAGTGTGATGCAAAATGAATGAGTCTCGGCAACATGGCCATTTTAGGTACCCATATACAATGCATAAAAAAAAGAGGAAAGAGGGAAAACCCAGTGGGAAGAAAACCCCCCCTCAAAATATAATGCAAAAGTAGAGAAATGACAATTGCTAGGCAGTCGTGTCCTTCACCCCGAGACGATCTCGCAGGAATCGAAACTTCTGCTCAGTGAAAGTCTTGGTGAAGATATCAACAATCTACTCGGAACTAGGACAGTATTGAAGATCGATGATCTCATCATGAATGAGTTCTCTAATGAAGTGCATGTGGATCTCGATGTGTTTGGTCCGTTGCCGCTGCACTGGATCTCTACAAAACTTTAGCGTACTTTGATTATCGCACCAGATGACAGTTGGATGATGGACACTGATCCCAAGCTCAGATAGGAAATGTTGTAGCCAAATTGCCTGAATAGTGGCATTGATTGCTCCTCTATACTCGACCTCTGCTGATGATAAAGCAATGGCAGCCTGCTTCTTGCTTGACCAACAAATTGGGCCGGATCCCAAACTAAGTACATAACCAAAAGTAGACTTGCGATCAATGGTGTCGCCAGCCCAGTCTGAATCTGTGAACCCAATGAGATTCAAATAACAATTAGCTGCATAATGAATCCCATAGGTGATTTTCCCCTGGACATATCGAAGGATGCGCTTTGCAGCTTTCCAGTGTAACTCATGTGGCTCCTACATGTATCTGGAAACTGCTCCGACAGCATAGGAGAGATCAGGACGGGAGTGAGTGAGATAAAGAAGACTTCCCACAAGCTGGCGGTACAATGTGCAATCAACCAATGGTGTGTCTTTGCCATTCTCAAGCTTTATCCCTCATAAGAAAGGTGTGGCTGCTGGCTTGCAGTCACTCATGTGAAATCGTGCCAAAAGATCTCTAGCATACTTTGGTTGAGAAATGGTAATCCCAGAATCACTCTGATAGATCTCTAGTCCAAGGAAGAAATTTAGCAAGCCCATGTCTGTCATAGAAAACTGCTTATGCAATGCAGTTTTAATGTTAGTAATGACAGAAGCTGAACTACCTGTTATCAAAAGATCATCTACGTAGAGTACTATGATCAACAAGGAGTCAATTTTCTTCAAAAAATAAACATTGGAATCAGATTTGCAGCGTACAAAATTTTGAGATAACAAATAAGAATCCGTCTTCGCATACCATGCTCTAGGTGTCTGCTTGAGGCCATAGAGAGACTTATTTAGTTTGCATACCAGAGATGAATTGTGCATGTATCCCGGTGGCTGCTCCATGTAGATTTCCTCCTCGAGATCACCATGAAGAAAGGCATTCTTCACGTCCATATGATGCACCTCCCATCCTCTTGCTGCTGCAATGGAGAGAGCTAGCCGAATGGAATCCATTTTTGCCACTGGAGCAAAAGTCTCATCATAGTCAACACCATGTACTTGCTGAAAACCTTTTGCTACCAATCGTGCCTTATATCGACTAACTTGGCCATTTGATGCTTTCTTGGTTCGGTAAACCCACTTGCATCTCACAAGTTTGTGATTGGAAGGTAGCGGAACCAAATCCCAAGTCTAGTTCTCAATGAGAGAGTTATATTCCTCATCCATGGCGGCTTCCCATTCAGGATGCCCATTTGCTTCTGCATAAGTTTGTGGATCAGATCCATGCATCATATAAGCATGCATGGGCATGGATGGCTCCATAGCTAAGAGTGCTTGCAGATCTTCTTCAAACAAAGGGATAGAGGCAGGATCATCAAGGATATCACTCATGATGCGCCATTTTTGTGTTGAAGGTGGTCGAGAATCTTCCGAACTACATGCAGAAGTATGATCTCGATGTTCAACAACTGGTGGTCTAACAGGGGTCACAGGAAAAGACTCATCTTCATCAAAATGCTGGTCTGAAGTTTCATCTGCATACTCATCAATGAGTGGTGATGGAAACTTGGTAACAAGTTCATCTGCTGGTGCATGCAAAATATCTTCGTCAAACTTTACACTCCTTTCAATAAAGAGCTCTTCAGTGTGGATATCAAGCAATCTGTACCCTTTGACTTCATCAGAATATCCAACAAACATGCATGCTTTGCTTTGAGGCACCAAAGCCTTTCTCTTCTCTGTAGGAATGCGGGCCCATGCTCGAGATCCAAAAATGCGGAAATGGCTAACTTCAGGTTGCATGCCAGTCCAAGCCTCAAAAGGTGTTTTTCCAGTAACAGATTTATGAGGAGATCTGTTCTGGATGTATGAGGCACAATTGATAGCTTCAGCCCACAATTTCGATGGAAGAGATCTTGCATGCAACATGCAATTAGCCATCTCTTTCAAAGATCGATTTTTCCTTTCAGCCACGCCATTTTGTTGTGGAGTGTAAGGAACCGTATGCTGCAACTGTATGCCTACTTCATTACGAAGATTCTTGATATCTTTGTTGACATATTCTGTCCCATTATCTGTGCGGAGTATCTTGATGCGTTTTCTAGACTGATTTTCCGCATGCACTTTGAAAATATTTAGATGTTGAAAAACTTCAAACTTGAGTTTCAAGAAGTAAACCCAAGTGAATCTCATGTAATCATCTATAAATGACAACACATATCTTGCTTTGCTCATTGAAAGCACCGGAAATGGACCCATGAGATCACTGTGTACAAGTTCCAAAGGTGAAGAGGCTCTCCATGCATGCCCCTTCTCGAACTTGTCTTGTGGATGCTTTCCAAGAGCACATCCATTACAAACACCATCTGAAAATTCAATGGTTGGCAATCCTTTGACCATCCCTTGCTTACTAAGCTATTGCATATATCTGAAATTCAAGTGCCCAAATCTCTCGTGCCAAATCCTACTTTCTTCATTTGCATGCGTAAGTAGCAAAATAGAATCTGATTGAGGAACAAAATCAGAAAATGTATACAGACGAGATTGATCATTTACCTTGCCAGATGCAATCTTCAAGTTGGTTTGCATGTCATAAATGCTCACAGAATCTGGGGTAAATTCCACTTTCCTTCCGCTGCCTGTGTGTGTCATCTGATACACTGAGAGAAGATTCACAGAGAGCCTTGGAATATGCAAGACATTTTCAAAACTTCCATCTTCGAATTGCACTCTTCCTTGTCCAATTGCTGCAATTGCAGAATTATCCCCCATGAGAATGGGAGGACCTGAGTATGCACGTAGAGAAGAAAAGGATTCCTTTGAAGAAGCCATATGATGTGAAGCTCCTAAATCAATGATCCATTCTTGCGGTGCAGAATGAAGAGCAATCAAAGCATGCCCATTACCTCTTGGATCTGGTGCTTTTTCTCCAGACTTCTTCTTGGCATTCTCATGAATGTGGTCTCCAAGATTGTGTTGCTGGAGTGTCTACGCCATAAGATCTATAGTCTTCTTCATGCATGCAGATTCAGGATGAAAACGACGGTGGCAATAATTGCACATTGATTTCCCTTTCGTTCCTTTCCTTTCCTTTGAGCCAGATGATCCATCAGGGGGTTTGGGATTTCCTCCCTTTCTTGGATCAGGATCCTTCTTCCCTTTTCCTTTCTGATGGTCTTTGGAATTTTCCTTTCCTTTTGCATGCACAGTAAGTGCATGCGCTTTGGAATTTTTAAGTGTGCCCATTTTGATGAGCTTATCTTGCTCATGCATCAAATACTGAATAAAAGAATCCAGTGAGGGCATCTTCCAAGCTGCACCAGTTGCAGATCTGACTGTGTGGAATGTAGAGACGAATACTGCATACTCTAGACCAAGTTTTGATAAAATGGAAAGAATCAACTGATTTTCTTGCTTGGATTTGTCGATCCCGCATCCTTTCAGCTGAACCAACAAGGCTTTATACCTTGTGAAAAAATCTTGAATGCTCTCAAAATTTCTCGGATCTAATGAGTTTAACTCATTTTCGAGAATGTGACCTTGCATTTCATCCTGTTTTCCAAAAAATCCTTCCAAAATTTTCCATACTTCATTTGGAGTTGAACATGATTCAACATGAAATAGCAATTCCGGAGAGATAGATAAACATAGGATGCCGAAGGCCTCGTCCATGCGATTGAAATATCTTGTTTTCTCCATTGCCGATGTTGGTTCAACTTTCGTTTCCATGGTTATTCGAAATAAGCCTCTACTTCTAAGATGAAGTTGAATCTTTGGCTTCCATTCGAAATAATTATATGGAGTAAGAATTGCCGATTGTGGAAACTCCAATTTAGACTCCATTCTTTGTTGTTGCTTCAATCTTCTGAACCTGCAAATAAAATTTCTTGTGCACTGATTACAAAATCCCTGTGCTTTGATACCATGTAAGATTTTTGAGATACAAAGATCTAGATCTGCAAAACAATGAACAAGCTTGCAAGAGAAGAAAGGAAGCGAGCAAGAATTGAGAAAAGAATGAAATTGATTCTCCGATATTAGTTTTTAGAATAAATACATAAAAGAAACTAAGTTAAGCTTAGTTGTACATGCAATAACTAAAGCTAACTGAAGCTAAGTGTTCTTTATCTTATGTTAATGTGTACATGTGCCACATGCAAGCAGTAAGTTAACTTAACTAAGCAAGTGCACATCACATGCAAACAGTAAGTTAACTAAAGCTAATCTAGGTGCATGTACACCAACACAGCTAGTCTAAGTGCATGTACACCAACAATTACTGTATCGTACGTATATAGCATAGCATAGGGATCCGATTTGGATACCGAAACCCAGTCTGTCATTGAAGCGTACCAGTGTTGGTGCAGGCTGAAATGATCGGGTTCCCTGGATTTATCGACGTAAACTATATAGCATTTGATCTCCTCAACGTCAGACGTAGCCAACGCCTGTGAAGCCAACACTAAACTAATGACAAAGAAACCATTTGCGCAGTTACAAGCCCTAATAATCTCCATATCACTAACAACGATATGGTACTAACTGAGACCAAATGAAATTACGCACAAAGAGAGATCTAATCCCCGAAGCTTATTCCATGCCAAAAATTTATGCGATGCATGCCTAAATTTATAGGAAAGGGCGCGTCTAATATCACTAAAAGAAGGGTCATTTAGCCACACATTAGCCATTTGAGAAATCTTTACTTTTTAAAAAGTGGTGTAAAAGTGGTGATAATGTGGAGATACCCAAGTGGTACTATGTTTTCTGGTGTAAAAGTGGAGTTAATAAAAAATGTTAAATTTGGTGTTCAATGCATATGTGGCATTCCAGGATGTATGGTGCAAACCACCAAAAACAAAAAAAATACATTTTTTTATTATTATAATAAAATTGCATATGGTGCAAAGCACCATAAAATATGAAATGGTGCAAAAAAAAAATATCCTCCTTTATTTAGAAAGGTTAAATATTGCATGTGGTGAGTATCCTCGGAAGAGTTTGATTTTATTATGAAAGAGAACATTTTGACCATTTTCTTATGCTTAAATCAAATTATCATAAATATATTTAATTAATATCAAATGTATTAATACAATTGAAGTATCTCATAGTTACATCCAAAAATTTTAATTCATTGTGTACAATAAGACTATGGTAGCTTTTTTTGTGCTTAGCTACATTATGGCAAGTATCAATTACAAGTAATGGAAGAGTTTCTCCATTGAAACATTCACATGATTCCAATTTGATAGGCATAATAAATTTACATACATAATATCACTACTGATCATTTTGGTCAACATGGTATTAATCATGTAGATGAATCATTTCAATCTTTGAAAATTAAAATAAATAAATAAATAAAAGTTCGAAGCACTGTCATTTCAATTCCAAGCCTCACAGAATTTTGTTTGAGTGAAAACTTCACGATAGCATGATATTTCAAAAACTTTTGTTTTTCTAATCTATTACATATCTTTCTAGTTATGAAAAAATATATTAAATGGATATCTTTCACATTAAATGAATAATTACAAAGTAATAACAATATCTACATATGTTAAAATTTTAAGTATATTATACAACAACCAAAACGATGAGTATATAAAAAGAGATAATTTAATTAAAGAAAATGAAAGTTATACATATGTTCCAACATTGATTATCAAAAAATCACTTTTCATTTATTAATATAATGAGATGTCTTAGGTCTTGAAATTTGTTTATTGTGAGATATGAAAAAAACGAAACTGATAATTCGTTTGAAATCATCTGTATTGCTCATCCTTAAAAGAAATTTTGTCTTGCTCATCCATAAAAGAAATTTTGTTGCCGCCTACATGGAAAAATCATAAAAAGAAAATTATAAACATAAGTTTGTGAAATACATAAATGAAATAAATGGAGAAAAACACAAACAATAACTTCAAATGAATTGAAATAGATCATAAAAAGTGTGTGCATTTGATGGTATTTCATAACTAAAGTATCCTATTCATTTAAAAAATAACTGAAGTGAACTAACCAAATATATGGTAAGATTGAAGCATGATTCAAAGTTTAGCTTCATCACGTTGATCAGTTATATCTAAGACACATATAAGACAAGATCAACACAATTATAAATTTTATTAATTGAAACTTTCATTTGCATATACTTCTTTCATATTATAAAAATTTATCTAGAACAAAAAAATTATAGGTCAAAAAATACCTCATAATCTGTAATAGGATTAAATTCATCTTTAATCTTTTGATGAATGAGAGAAGATACACCATAGCATGAAGCAAAATATTTGTCATCTTTAGACATTTTAATATTGAACACCTGCAACTATATTTTAAATAACAATGAAATAGTTAGAAATTTGATTATATAAAAAAATAAATTTTCCTTGAGAAGTATAGTAGTGTATTAAGCTTACAATTTTTGCCTCTCCAGATAACATGCCACCTTTCCCCAAACTATGGCGTGTGGACAACCTAGAGGCTCGTACAGTATGTGCATATTTTTCTTTTCCAACCAAATTTCCATTTTTCCTTTTTTTCTTAATAGCAATCTCATCCAATAACCTCTTCCACTCTCCTTCTCCTATGAAGTGCGGCTTGACTACATTTTTGTTTCTTACCAATTCTCCTCTCAAAGCATTCTTGGTATTTTTAATATATTCAGCAACACTATGAAGAATTTGTTTTGGAGGTACAATTGCCGATACTTTATGCAAAAGAGATAATAACTCATCCTTCTTAGATTTATCTATGAAATACACATAGAAAGTAAATAATCCATATAAAAAATCTTAAGGTTTCTAGTATCATAGTAATGAAATTTAGGGAATGTAATATTGAGTACAATATATAATTTTTTTTTAATATGAAACATGAAACATTAAGTATATAGTTTATACTACATAAATTAAGTATGCAATTTATGAAGAAACATATTATATGTGTTTTACCTTGATGACAAAAATCTTTAGTAATTGTAGGACCAAATAATCCCAATGCTTCATGGTGAAGTATGTCTCTCCATGTTCTCCCACCTTCATCATTTAACACTTGCCCTTTTTCATTTAATGCGATTGTGAATGGCATACCATTAGTTGCCTCTCCTTTAACATATTCATTTGGATGTTTTAAGAGAGGTTGAAAAGATGCACCAATAGATGGTATAGTTTGTTCATATAATGGAGGAGATTGATCTTATTGTCCATTGGTGTTAATGTCTTCTTTGAGAACATTTATATTACTCCTGAACATTGCGATATAATATATTATTAATAATCATATGTTATGTAATTACAACCCTAAATTTTATAAGTAAAATATAAATGACTATTTACCTTAGTAGATCATCAACTATTGTTTCTGTATATGTTGCATTCTCTATGTCAAAGATAGTTGTTTTGTATGCTACGTGAATTTCATCTCTTATGACTGGATCAACATCAACCTTCATCAACCACTCTCTATATGATTTCAATCTATCAATTTCAAATCTAGTTTCAATTATAGGCTCCACATTATGGCAAGTATTAGTTACTATTGGGACATATACATCATCTGTAAAATCTAAATGGGAAGATGGAATTGTAGATAAATTACTTCCTTTGGAAGGTATCTCATTAATACCTATAACTCCAGAAGGTGTGTCCCTCATAAATTCATTTAAACTCTTTTTCCAAATAGACTTTGCTCTTTTTCTTGTTCGCATATTGAATCAATAGATGTAATTCAATATTACACATTCCCAAGTTAGAAAGAGTTTTATATACTTCATTGCATTAATCCAATAATAAAACAAGAGCAATATATATATATATATATAATAAAAGCATCAACCTTTGATTATATGAAGTGGAATAATGAGTATATTATAAAATGAAAAGTATGCAAATGAATTAAAATACATACAAGAAACAGCAAAAAATAGTAACTCATAATCAAATGAAACATTTTGAAAATATTTTAATCATAAAATATCATTTTGGAGGGTAAAAAAATCTTAAAAAATCCTCTAATATCTAACTTTCCCTTGTAAAAAATAAGTTTTCAATTCTATAAGATAGAAATTCATTAAAAAATCCTCTAATATCTAACTTTCCCTTGTAAAAAATAAGTTTTCAATTCTATAAGATAGAAATTCATTAATTATTAAGTTTTCTAAAAAAATAATGAGAAAAAAAAAATCTAAATGTACATAATGATAATATATATAACATTGTTATCATGTTATAGTTCTCTGATATGTTTAATATTGAAATACTATTAATTTTTAGATTATGATAGGTTTGATTCTTCTAAACAAATCCATATAATAGATTTAAATGAAAATACAAGTCTAATATAGAACTACTAGACATTTACATTTTCTTGAGTAGAACTATTCATAGAATTTGTCATTAATCATGAAAATAATTTGAATAGCCATTGTACATTTCAAGCATGTCTTCTTGCCCATTAAATCCATCATCTGAGCTACCATTAGATGACATTTCTGCTGAGATAGGTTGTTCTTCATGTGAAGGTTGGAAGACTCTTATTGATCTAGGATTATACTCAATGACAAATGACTTTGATCGTTCTATAGGATGACAACATAAAAATATTTGCTCACATTGGTCAGGAAAAACATATGGTTCATCTGTTTGCTCAAACCTGGTATGATTGATGATGCAAAAACCATTCTCATGCGTATATGTTGTTGGATGATTTCTAACTACAATATTTCTAAACCACTTAACTTCAAATAATACCACCTTGAAAGATTTGAAGTTAAGCTCTAAGATATCTTCGATTAATCCATAGTATCTCAAGGTGTCGGTTTTAATGTTTCCATCACGAACATGTGACTGAAAATCTACTGTAAAATATGCAGCAGTTCCATAGTCAAATGTTTGTTGATTTTCATCTAGCTTCCGAACACGATAATGACGAACCTTGCACCACAACCCCTTATAATGAGTCACATTATTCTCTTCTAGTCCTTTTATAATGTCCAATACATGTGTTGTAACTCTTTCATCATTATTTCTACATGCCCTTGCTACTCTATCTCTCAAATATTTTAAACTCATAGCTGGAGGCCAATCCTTTTCAAATTTTCTCATTATTGTTGAATGTGAAGATGAATTATGACCACCTCGAGATACATATGACAAACAATGCCTTTTTTGGGCATCATGGTGTCTTTGATATTCCTCCCTCCACATTTTTGTGTGTTCATTGTTTCTTGCAACATATAATAATAACGCCTCCATTTCAACAACATCTGCAATCATAAACATAAAACACATTATACCATCATAGTCACAAATCAAATTCGTGAACCATATGTAGATATAAGTTTAATCACCTTTAATTTCCCTAGTTTTTTCTCGTCCTGTGAATACATGTCCTTCAAATTTTTCACTTTCTTTTGAGTCCCATTGTCGAGGCCCTTCAATATTTAATTCTTTGCACAATTTAGTGAGATAAAGTGTGGATTTGAACAACATGTACCCTTGAAGCATGGAACCTTCAGGACGAATGTTTTTCTTTACAAACTTTTTCAAAACCTTTAAATAACGCTCAATATGAAACATTGCCCTTGTTTGAACTGGTCCACACAACTCTATTTCATGTAAGAGGTGCACAATGTAGTTTTCATGTGCATTGAAGAAACTTGTTGGGAAGTATTTTTGCATGTCACACATCAAAATGGGGAGTTCTTTCTTCCACATATTTAAGTCTTTGTTTTGTATCTCTGTTGAAGTGACCCACCAAGAATAGAATTAATTAAGCTAAGCCCATGGTTTGTGTAAAGAAAAAAAAGTATTATAGATGAACAATTTTCTTGTATATCATATTGTACTTGAAGAGACTTTTTTCCTTATACAGGTCATGCATCATACCTAAAAAATCTACTTAGCTTGTAGATTTTCCTCCTAATGTTGTCATCGAGATTATTTGGAAGGCTGGCAGGTAATAGATACTGCAATTAGAATGTTAAAATTAATCAATTACTCATGCTATATAATTATTTTTTAAATAAAGAATTTTAAAATCACATAATAGATAGTATAGTTAATGTCGATCAATGTGCACATACCCTAAGGAAATTATGCCAATCATGGGTCTTCATTCCAAGAAGTTCATTTCCTTTTGAGAATGCATTCTTAAAAATTACTCCAAAACCTGTTGGGAATCTTATTGATTTTATGGATTTAATCATCTGCTCTTTTCCCTCCTTTGTGAGAGACCATGGATTAGCTACAAAGTTACCATCATCATTTGGCCAAAGATGATGTATTCTTCCTACTTCTTTGAGGTCCATCCTCACTTGTAGCTTATTTAGTTTCCTCCCATGTATTGAACTCTTCTCAAATAGCATATTATATAAACAAACAGATACATTCTTCCCTATGTGCATTATATCAAACAAGTGAACAATAGGTAGGTCTTCATAATATGGCAACTCTAAAAATATTGTCTTTCGAGTCATTCCTGAAGGAAGGGATCCTACCAAAAAGAAAAATCATAATAAATTTAACAAATCAATGTTTTAGGAAAGTAATCGTATATCATTTAAAAGGCGAGAATGAAAATTACCATTTGTGCTTCTATATGCATGCATCCATCTCCTGGGATTCATCTTTGAAGGTTCTCTAAGAAGGCACTCCTTTCCACCAAACTCATCCTTATCTTGTACGCGATATGGATGATCAGGCTTTAGAAACATTCTATATTCATCGTATATAGTCTTTCCCAAATGACTTGATCTTCTTGATGAGGTGCAAGGCCCACATGTTGGGCATCCATAAGATCCCTTAGTCTGAAGGCCTTTAATTTTATATGCAAGATCAAGTAATAATTTAGGATTTTAATATGAAATAAATGAAATCAATAAATACAATATGAGGTTATTAACACCAACTATAACTCACCACAACACATTGATAGCCCTGGAGCATCATGAATTGTGAAAAGAATCATTGCATGAAATTGAAAGATCCTTGAAGAAATAGGACGAGACAAATCCTTCATATTCATTCCTTACCAAAGCATTAATAACGTGTTTATTAAAGGCTCCAAGTATGTGTCCATATGTTTCGGTTGATTTGGACCTGTAAAGACATCAACTTCAATTTTTCATTTGCACCATGAAATTTGTTACTATTACCATGTAGACTCAATATTAGGAATTTCCATAAAGTATAACCTGGTATGATAAGTTTCAACATAGCATGTTCCTTTCTGGTTGATAACCATGGGGGCAGGTTGTTATTGATAGCAATTACTGGACATGTAGACCATTATGTTGATTGATTTCCATAAGGATTCACACCATCTAATGCTAATGATATTCTTTCATTTCATGGCTCATCTTTGAAAATTGGCCACTTCTCCTCGATATTACGCCACGCCACTCCATCAGCTGGCATCCTCATAACACCATCTGTGCTCCTTCCCCTCACATGATAATCCATGAGCTGTGACATTTCCTTACTTCCAAATAACCTGTCAAATTGTGGGGCTAAACGTATGTGACGTAGTACCTTTCCTCCTACCTTTTTTGATGATGTACTTATATGGTACCTTTTCTCACCACATTCTGGACATTCATCTAAGGATTCCTTACCATCTCCATAATATAGGATGCAATCATTGGGACATGCATCATACGTCTTGGAAGCATCCATACCTAAATATTTTGTCAATGACATGATCTCATTTTTTGAATTAGGCAATTTGTTATTAATTGGAAGGAGTAGACCTGATAACAACTTGTGATAGTACCATCAACAATGATAAGATATAGTTTAGAGTGGAATTATATTTTTGGAAACATCTATTAAAAAAAAATTGAAATTTCCATTTTGTATAAAAACACTTACTGTAGAAGATCAGTGAAACTATTGTTTTTCCATCCATGGAAAAATTTTAAGTTAAGAAGGGGTAACACGGCTTGCAATATGGAGAATTGTACACCAGGGTATAGTGGTGTCCTTGCCATATGTATAATATCATTACCATGAGGTTGTCCATCAGCATGTATATTAATTGAATCTAGAATTTCTCTTGCATTGTATTCAATAATTATTTGTTCTTCTACATGTGCATGGTCGTCGTTAGAACCATCCATGTAATCGTTATGTATATTGTCATTATTTAGGCTATGATTAACATTATCTTCACCAATGATGTTGGGTAAACCATTACCACTTCCAATTGTTAAATCATTATTTTGAATTCTTGCGGACATTTCCATATTCATTTCTTCGTCATTCTCCAAAAAACCTTGCATGGGACCATTTAATGATAAATGGTCCCTCTCAACATGTCATTTTTGGCATCTTCTACAATAGCAGCAATTTCATGAGCAGTAGACATCCATTTTCCACCATTCATATGTGCCATATTCAGGGTTGTTCATGTTTTACACTGAAACCTAAAAAAATTCAACAAAGAAGCTTACTCATATTAATCTCATAATATATAAATATGTGGTCTCAAAGGTTTTCAATTAAATAAAATAGTGTAATAAATAACTAAAACTAAAATTTCTCAGATAAAAATAGACTGCATAGAATCTCAAACTATTTCCTCTCTCCTAAGATACATTTAAGAGTTAAAAGAAATCCATCAAGAGTTATTAGATAATCCATCAATCTAAAAGAAATGATTTAAATTCATCAATACAAATTAATTCATTTTAAATATGATACACCCATTATTTCTACTCAACATATTTAAAACCAATAGGATAAATCCATTATTGTTTCTTCTCCTCTGATGATTAAATAACAATGCCTCCTGAACCTATCTCAGTTGCTCTTAATGATTTTGTGAAATCATGGTGGTTTTTTTGGTATAGAAACAAGCTAAAATACCACCTGTGGAAGCGCCCTCTTCAAGCAAGGATGAACATAAGATAAATGTCAGAAGAGCATTCAAAGAGAGTGCCCAAATCTGATCTATAACAACAATCAAAGTTGCACCCTAGATCATCATCTACACCACTAAAATAGCCCATGAAAAGAGTTGCAAAGGCATCCAATAAAGTACACCAGCTGTGACTAACGTTTTGTACATAAAAGCATGATGATGTTAAGGTAGGTACCCAAATGTTCAGAATCCTTCCAATGAAAACAACAATGAGTTCGGAGTTCACGATTATGTGTAGCTTGACAGCTTAATGCCCACCTCAGATAGCAGTCATAGGCACAAAGAATTGAGCAGGACAACCTGGTCTGAGTGCAAGGCCCAATGAAAGCTTGAAGCTCCCACTATAGCTACTACTATCTTGCAATACATTTTTACTGTTGTGGCAGAATTGGTGGTAGGCCACTTGGGGCAGTTTGAGTTGGATGCATTGGCTGCTAGTATTGATGGCCGAGGCAGGGGTGTTGACCATTGTAAAATGGCTGATGATATTATCTGGGGGCTAACTAGGGTTGAGCGGGCCTAGCTGCTGATATTGGGGAAGTGTGGGAGAAAAGCAGCCCCACATTTTTTCCATCCAAGGTTGCCCCACTTTCTTACCATCCAAGGTTGAAGGACATAAATTCTGGAGAGAACCCTGACTGTTTGGCTGAATCTGGGGAGCTAAACTAAGTTTAGTACCCCGAGGAACTGTCAAAGTAAAACTATCTTAGATAGGTAAAGCATTTCTATCATGAAGTTTGAACAACGCTTGTAACATGACCTCTTATTTGTTAATAAAGGTTTTCATTGATTTCAATGTGGCATTGGCCGAGATGTCAATATTCTTGAGATGTCTGGTTCAAGATGATGATGTCATGCCATCAATGAAGATGTCAAATCATGAAGAAGTCAAACCACTAATGAAAGAAGCCCTAAGAAGTCCTTGATCTAATGTTGCATGCACTTGATGATCTAGATCTTAACCCTTGATGTTATGTGATGATGTCATACACTTTGATACTTGATGATGACATATGATGATCATGGTTGGAGATAATTTGAGGGTTGGAAAACTATTTTTGGAGTTCTCCTAATAATGATGCACTATAACATATCACTACACCATTATGTGATGACATGGGTGATGCACTCATTGCTGGACATTATCATGATGACATGGATGTCATACATGTTCCTATTATGATGAAGAAGCCAAATAATGGAGAAGACAAACAATGGAGAAGCAAAACAAAGAAGCCATACTGTACTAATCATTTTCTGCACTAAATAATTCAAGAGCAGTCACAAAGAAAAAAAAAATTCACCACCTTAGAGGCAACCTTTCAAAATGGATCCTATACCATATTGTAGAGTATATTTTACCCTTTCTAACGAGCCCTTACTTGCCCCGAAACTCCAAATAGTTTGGGAGATATTGATTTTTTAAGTTAAGGAAATTAACTGTGACATTGAGCCGACCTAAGTCGACTTGTGTAGGCTTGAAATGTTGTCCAAGAGACATGTATCTTCGTCAAATGTAAAACCAGTATAAATAGAAATCCGTACTCTTCATTTTATTCATTTTATTTTGGTCAAGATTTCAGAGAATAATCACAGAAGGTGAACTGAGGCCGAGGAGAAGTGTATTAGATGGGTTAAATCTATTTTAAGGGTTAAAAACATCATAACAGAGGAAGTAGTGTTGAACAATCCTAAGCAAACCTCAGACAGTTGACTGTGGAGACAGACCTTGCTAATTGCAAACCTTAAGAGCAGTCATCACTTGAGCTCGGACCAAGTCATAGACTAGTGGAACAGTCTTGTGCAGGCATAAACACAGAGAAGAGTTCAAAGGAGGCTAAGGAAGGAAGGTTGTTTAGGCATTTTCAGTGTTAAGGTTCAAGCTCGGACTTGTTAGAAAGACTCGGACAAAATAGTGATTGTAGAACTAACCTATGGATAGAACTGTTCAGGACAGTTTAAAGGCCAAGGGGCCTAGTCTAAGGCTCTCTCTTCAAGCCGCAGGTTGACAGCCCACCTGAAGGCTCACTACAGCTCGGAATTGCAGGCTTAATAAGACAGTCACATTTGAAAAGGGTTCAGACTGTTTGTCTTTGATTAAGGCTTCCTCCATTACAGAAGTAGACAGGTGTGAGTTTCTTGTGGGTGTAGAACTTAAAGAACAATCACCCACAGTAATATCGCAGATCTGCACCTAGTCCTGTAGCTTGTCAGTACATAATTTTGTTGCTACTACAATGAATACTTGTGTACAGTCACTCACCTTGGATTGTGGAAGAAACATGATTTGGGTTGGAAGAAGGCTTAACACTTATACTCTCTGACAGGGCTAAAGTAGTGAAGCTTGGATTGAAGTATAGAAGTTGACAGTCACCAAAGGAAACTCAAACTATACTTTGACTAGTGGATACTTAGCCTTTAAAGGCTCAGTCCTATGGCAAACCTTTTTTTTAAGGGCACCTTCAAAATCCCTCATGAAGTAGTCTTGGAATAAACAAAAGCAATGGTTGAAGTACTTGCTGGATTAGCAGCATTATAAATCACTTGGAACAGTCATCTCCAAAGAAAATATTTGAAGATACCTTGAAGATATTATGGGACATTCCTTGATCTAAGTGTTGAAGCCTTGTGAAGACTAAACTTGGACAAGACATTGGAGTAGCTCTTTGAAGTTTCTTGGAGAAAAATTGATATACATCTTGAAGTTGGTCTTGGAGATATTACAGGAGACCATGATGCATTGAAGCCATCATGAGGTGACTTTGGATATCTTTGGTTGGGTATCATGAAGAGCAGTGGCGACAGTGTATTGGACATTTGCAACTTTGTTGTGTATCAATGCCATTACATTTATCTTGTTTTTGGTAAAAGACAAGTCACTTTGGCAGTTTTTTGGCTTTGTTATTTGTGTTTCTAATGGTGGCAGGGTTATCAAAACAAGAAAAAAGCTGGCTAAACCAGCCAAGTAGACCACTTCTGGGGTTTTCTAGGTAGAATTTCCAAGAGAAGGAATATAATCACAAGGAATGTATCCAAGTTTCCATCATGCAAGGGACTGTTATAATTCTAGTTTGGGAATATGTCAGAGTTGGGC
This sequence comes from Pinus albicaulis, assembly GCA_034641835.2. Classification (NCBI taxonomy): domain Eukaryota; kingdom Viridiplantae; phylum Streptophyta; class Pinopsida; order Pinales; family Pinaceae; genus Pinus; species Pinus albicaulis. The sequence goes on along the minus strand of CM076583.1, from coordinate 463,600,877 downwards.
TCAATAACTCATAGTGGCTTCAAATCAAATCTGCAAACCATTATTGCAGAATCCTCCTTCAACATCTAATGGAATTAGCCATCAAAGAGGAGAGTAGATTCAAGACTATTTATGTGAATTTGGAGGAACTACATCTATAAAAGGAACAAAAATTATTATTAGAATTTGAGACACAGTGAAAAGAGATGAATTATCTGCCAAGCTTGATAAGGCCTATACTTCTGAACTTTAATCATCAGATCTTCTTGTAGAAATATCTGTGTCAATCCCCTTATAGAAGTGCATCCAACAGTTGGAGGAACATATTTTGTACTTCAAGTTTAGGGATTCTTTTGGGGCAAGTTGCCATAAAATGGCCTAAGCCATTACAGATCTTGCACTTGAAAGGGATGTTTTAATAGTCCATCTTTTGATTCCATGGGAAGCCCTCGAGATAGAAATGATTATGTCCAACAAATTTTTATTTGAGCTTAGTCCAACACAATCTATCACAGGTGAATAAACCTCCCCTGTTTCTGCTATATGAGCCTAGATATCTACACAAAGGGTTGCTGATTTCTCCCACAACATCTTCCTTCCAGAAGTGAAGGGGAAATTCACAAGCCTGATCCTAATGGTATCGGTGGTAATAGTAAAGGTGGATCTAATCACAGGGATGTCTAAAGCTACAATGAATATGTATGCACTTTGTAAACTTAAAAGTTAGTGCACATTTAACTTGAGTCCGCAACATAAATAAAATTTTGTTATTAATTTTTTCCTTATTGCATTGTTGGTGGGTAAATTTTTTAGTGGCATTTAAGATGAGTAATCGATTCGGTGAAACAAGTTTGGAAGAATGAATGCCATGCATAATATACCACAAGGTATGCCTATATTTTTGTCATGTAATGCCCTCTTTGCATCGTCATGGTATAATATTTTTATCATTGTTGTTTATCATCGTTATGGAATCATGGTATGCTCTGTTTTGTTTACATATTGGTCCTATTAAATCCCCCCACCCTCCCCCCATAAGGCATTTTTTTATTTTGGAGTGCTTTCATACCCCATTTGTTTGCAAAAAACAGAGAGGCACATTCCATGGCTGGACTACAACTCTAATGAGAATTCTAAAACCCAAATAAAATGTTAATTGAATCTATGCTATAACCTATAATGGTAGCCTTGCAAACTTGAATCTATCATTGCAAGGCTACCATTTTGAAATTGCCAGGGAGAAATCAACATGATTTCCTGTTATCTACTCAAACCTTTAGAAATAACCTATTATAACACCAAAAGGTGAGTGATAGAATGCCCCTACCAAACGTGAGAAAATTTCCTTGAGTTACCTTTTTATAAGTGACTGAGAGTGGACAAATATGTTGCTGTCTTGCACTTTTCAGACCTCCAAAAGTGGAAAATTACAGAAAATTGACAAGCAAAAGTTCACTTGGAGGCCACCCACATGTGTCAAAACACACTAGATCAATAGATCTGTGGGTGGGGAACCTTGAGCATCGAGTTAATATCTATAAAAATAGCCAAACGAAGTTAATATCTGCAAGTAAAAATGAAGTTAAGATCTGCAAGTAAAAACGAAGTTTTCAGCTATTTGTAAACTACATGCAACAGAAAGGGATTGATTCCCCCTAGGGTCAAAACCCAGAACAATAAAATCTACTTTCTAATAGCTATGAATGTCTATTTTTACCCTAGAAAATTGATAATAAGCTATAAATTCAGATCTGGAATAAAACAAAGGGTTAAAACTTAAAAGGTAATTTATACCTGCTCAAACCCTTAGATGAAACCTTTGCTAGAGCTGTCGAAGAAATGTTGTAATAAAGTAGAGATCTTGCCCTTAATTTTACTTCTAGAGTGTTAGATCAAGATTACAACTCTATGTTTGTTAGCTATGCATGTTGGATTAGAAAATGGGATTGGATTCTAGGTGATTATCACATCCCCATCTAGTCTAGAACATTGATACAATCTGTGGATTTTGCAATGAAAGATCCCTCTTGGGGAGAAGTCTCCAACCACTGGGTCAACTATGAATGAAATTTCTTCCTTACTGAAGGAATCCTCGATAATGCTTTGTCCAAAAAATGGATTTGACAAACACTTGGCATTGGAAAAGGGGAGATGAGTAGCACCTTGATCCCTCCTTCCACGTGACAACCTTGACCCTCAATGGATTCACCCAATAGCCTTGCAATAACCTAGAATTTGAATTAGAATGGATTCACCCTATCTATGCTATAACCTATAATGGTAGCCTTGCAATAACCTTACAAAATGGAGCAGCTTGTGCTTTTGTAGAGTGTTGAGGGTAAAATTTGAATTGATCTGACTATTTAGGTCTGCAAGACAGTGCCCACTGTCTGTTGTGGGCCTCTTGAAGGCTTGTTGAGGCTAGCTACTATAATTCATTCTCTGAGATCATCTATGTTTATTAAAAAGAAGAAAATAGTTTTCTCAATAGGTTCTATTCTCAAGCATGACACTTTGAAGCAGCATGTCAAAGTTCAAACTGGATCTCAAAACGAGGCTCAGGTAAGTGCCCATGTTGCTTCCTGCAATATATTACCATTGCATAAATGAACAATCCATTGAATATGCTTTCATTGGCTATAGGTTTCAGCTATGAAACCAATTAGTAGAATGTTGTTATCCTTATGAATATTTATCATTTTCTCTAACCACAGTAGCAAGAGATGTGCAAAGTAATTAAAATGTATGTATGATTACTGGAATATCGATGGTTAATATCATTATCTATCTATCTAATCAAATCCAGACCAAGCTCACCTTTTTGGGGTTAATACACTCACAATTGGGCACAATCAGGAGCGCAATGGAGCCAATTCACCAATATCTCAAATTCTGCAGACTAAGTGTAGCAGACTCTAACTCACAAAATTAAAACCAAAATATGCTACAGTAACATAAATGGCCAAACATCACTCGGAGTCAGAGGGCACAAGAGCTAAATTTCACAATCATAAGGAAAAATAGATTGGTGGTGGTGCTGCTGGTGTCCGGGCTGAAGTAGGATTTAAAACTTTTCTAATCTTGATATAATTTTTTGAATGTTCAAATTATTTTGAAAACAATTATCTCTATTTATCTTAGACTATGTATGAATTTTCCATTGTAAGAATAGTTGATGGGTACTAATTTCTCATGAAAACTCATAACTAAATCATCATTTAATTGACAAAGTATGTTGAGGGAAAACATTAAGTCGCGACAGATGCAGCTATAAAATTCTTGAAATTAGATCAGATTATCTTTTCCAATAATTAAATTAAGTTGTATATTAGTGTTATTTGGTTTGGTAAAACTTATTAAGAAATATTTCATTACATTTCAAACTAAAAATCATTCATCTAAAGATAGACATGTTCCTATCAAAATACAGTACACAATCTGGTTTGGCAAAACTTATTAAGCAATCTTTTATTACATTTCAAACTAAAAAGAATTCCATATAAAGATAGACATGTTCCTATCAAAATACAATCCACACAATTATCAAGAGATAATCTTACCTACATTCCATTCCTTTCCTTTATCTTCTCAGTGACTCTTCCTCTTAGCATTTTGATTTGAGTGAATCTTCGAAAAAAAGACAACGTTGTAGGCATAACATATAAATATTTCTTGTTAGGCTAAATATATCATGTCATTGTATCCTGGACTATAATCCTAGACATAAAAGAAGAATCATAAGTGGGAAAACAACCCTCAATGCATTACATTAATGGTTATGTTATCAATACATCATTGATTATGTTTTTTGGTAATTATTGTAATATCACTAGTTAGGTCTACGAACAACATCTATTTTTTTTGGTGCTACTGCTGGTGTGGCTGCTGCATTCCGTGCACCGATTGGTGGTGTGCTCTTTGCACTAGAAGAAATAGCAACATGGTATGTGAATAATTCCTTTGTCATTCAATTTCACAGAGTTGTTGAATGCGATCTCAATCACCCTTATTACACCCAATTACAACATCAGGATATCACTTTCTCAACATGTGTTAAGCAAGAATGTGACCTTGTATTCAGGTAGTGTCAAACCACTATGGAATATATCTATGATGATAATAAATATGGATCATAAGTTATAAGATAGAAGTTAATGCACATGTAGCTTTTTCTTTGACACCATTAAACAAAAGAAAAGAGTAAAATATAGTGGTTTTGAATGCCTTTCTCAGGTGGCGAAGTGCTCTTCTTTGGAGGACATTTTTCACCACAGTAGTGGTCTCTGTGGTGCTTAAGGGATTCATAACTTACTGTGAAGGTGGAAACTATGGCCTCTTGGGAAATGGTTGCCTGATAATGTTTGATGTGAGTTCTATGACATTCAAGTATTAATTTGCTGATCTGCTTCCTGTGCTAATACTTGCAATTACTGGAGGAATAGTGGGAGTGGTCTACAACTACCTTCTTGGGAAGACTCTGAGGCTCTATTCCCTCATCAATCGGTATGTTTTTAGAAAATTCTATTGTATTAGAGTCCTAAACCTTTTCTTCAATTTGCAAAATCTCTGTGGATTTTGCGCAAAGTGTTCATGACTGGCATGGGTATATAATATTGATACAGGAAGGGACCTATATCTAAAATGCTTCTTGACTCTGTTGTCTCCATCTTTACATCTTGTTGTATATTTGGACTTCCATGGCTTGCAAAATGGAAGCCTTGTCCGACAGTGGAAATGATCAGCAAAGAATTTCCTAGTACTGACAGTAGAGGAAACTTCAAGCCATTCAACTGTCCAGCAGGTCATTATAATGACCTTGCAAGCTTGCTTTTCACTACAAATGCTGGTGCCATTAAAAATATCTTCAGCTTTGGAACAGGGGATGAATTTCATCATTCATCACTGATGCTCTACTTTGTGGCTATTTTCACATTGGCACTAGTAACATATGTACTATCACTCCCATCAGGTCTCTTCATACCCATAATTTTAATAGGTTACACATATGGCCGTTCCCTTGGGAAGTTGATTGGATCCTTCACAGAAATTGATTAGGGGCTTTGTGCTGTGTTTGGTGCAACTTATTTTCTCAGGGGCTCAATGAGGGTGACAGTTTCATTGTGTGTTTTCCTCTTGGAGCTAACAAATAACTTATCATTGCTCCCTTCCATTATGTTTGTCCTATTAATATCAAAGAGAGTAGTTGATGCTTTCAACAGCAGTGTGTATGATATGATTGTGCACTTGAAGGGGTTTCCATTCTTGGAAGAACATACTGAACCATATATGAGGAACCTGACTGCCGGTGATGTTATTATAGGTCCATTGGTAACCTTTTCTGGAATAGAAAAAGTTGGAAATATTGTAGACATTTTGATGAATACCAAGCACAATGGCTTCCCTGTCATAGATGAAATTCATCCTTCAGAAAGTCTAGTCTTGTATGGACTTGTACTTAGGTCACATTTATTAGTTTTTCTGAAGAGGAAAGAATTTCAACCCTCACGGACTCTTCTTTTTAGAGAATTAACTAAGAAGTTCTCTGCAGAATTTGAAAAACAAGGTTCAGGAAGAGGCCTCATGATTGAAGACATTGACATAAGTGAGGAGGAACAGGAAATGTATATTGATTTACATCCATTGCAATACCTCACCATACACTGTTGTGGAGACCTCATCATTGGAAAAGGCATTCTTCCTTTTCAGAAGTCTAGGATTTACTTCTACATATGGAAATACTTTTACATATGTTTTGATGAATCATTCAGATGTGCACAAGGAGGGACTATATGTTTATGAAGCATGTGACTGGAAATTTCTAGACAGCTCCAAGACAACAATTTTTTACATGTTGTTGTTCAAGGATCAAAGAAATACAAACCACTAGCTTATGAGTACTTTTAATTCAGCAGTTGAATTCTAAGAAGGTTTTTGCAGCCCAAAACAGGTGGATCTGCAATACAAGATAGCTCATGAATCATCTATGCAAAATATGAAGGCAGAAGAAGCAAAACTGTATAGGGTGATTACGGGAGCTAGTAAGTAGGATACCACAAGGTCTTCACTATCATTAGCCAAACATTTTATTGAGAAATCACCCTATAGTTCTTCTGTACTAATTGTTGAAAATGGAAAGGTTCGACTTGAGGACTGTTTACAGAGAAAATAAAAATCTCCAGACATTTCATATTTCAGGAGTTGCAATATACCCATACGAGAACCTGGCAATATTGGAAGCCTAGCCTTCTTCAACTTTGAAGTCATTATGGAAAAGAAAGTACTGAATGTAGAAGTGGTTTAAATGAATAGTTATGATTAAAATTTAATGGAGTTATGATTATAGCACAAGACTTGATACAGATCACTAAACACTAGCAATTTTGATTCGTAAGCTATTAGGAGAGAATAAGAGCTCTATTCTGCTGGATGTCACAGCCTCCTTTAGAGTTAACATCTGTTATAAATGTTCAACATATGAACCTTCCTACAGTTTGACAACCTTGTTATGAAATGATTTATGTAATTGTGTTTCATATCTATTGATTAGATTTTGTTTGACCATGATATGCCATGTTACAACTATTATTTTTCCATATTGTTTTTTACAGAGTTGCTCTTTGATTTATCAATTATTTTCATTAATTTTTTTTTGGTGTCTGCTACAACAAATTCTAGCATCCAAAGTGTAAAGTCCCAAGCATATTCTTGTGTAAGGTAGCAAGACTACCCACTGTCACCTCAGTAGCTCTTCCTCTTACATTTGGCTGGATCTTCTCCGAGATAAGGGGGGTATCCCTAAGTAAGATTTCTAAAGAAATTGAGTGAATGCTAATGAGGGGGTGTGCTCCATCTAAGTGTTGTACCATGTAAACAAAAAATGTTCATTGTAGCTAAACTCCCCAATGATACCAACATGAAAACAAAATATAAGATCTACCTAGGCTTGAACCCATGTTGCACCACTGTCAAGGGTCTAATACATCATCCAACCTTATAAAGAGAATTAATTTCTCAAGCAAGATCTTAGCCCAAGAATTATTAGATGAGGAAACTTATTCTAGTGTTAAATGTCAATAATATTCTCATGAAATTACTTCTCTTCTGCCACTAACTTAACCTCCAACATCGTTTTGCAAGAAATTAATGTCCAATGTGCTAGCAGTTTCTATTCTTACATAGATGAATGGACCTCCTGCCCTAGCCACAGTGATCTCAAAATATGGTGCAGGAAATCGGAGTGGTTACTTGTCCTAGAAGGAGATTCTCTTTCTACTCTAGGCCACAGAGAAGGATTTACTTCTACAGCAACTTAGAAAAGTCTATCTTGAGGCCTAGTTTAGGCCACATCCATCCTAACATACAATACAGTTAAGATCAAATATATTTTGGTGTAATCACTTGGTTAATCGTACACAATACAACTAGTATCTATTAAGGGCATTGTGTTTCTAACATACTCTCTGTCGTTTTAGTGACCATGGTTTTGGAGCTACAAAGGCTACAAATATTTCCCCAAGGATTTCATTTTGCGGCTAAAAAGGCTGTGGAAAGACTTTTACATATGATTTGATGAAGCATTCAGATGTGCACAAGGAGGGACTATATGTTTATGAAGCATGTGGCTGGAAATTTCTAGACATCTCCAACACAACATTTTTTCACAAGCTATTGTTCAAGGATCAAAGAAATACAAACCACCAGCTTATGAGTACTTTTAATTCAGTAGTTGAATTCTAAGAAGGTTTTTGCAGCCCGAAACAGGTGGATCTGCAATACAAGATAGCTCCCAAAATAGGTGGATCTGCTTATGAGTACTTTACTAGCTCCCGAAACATAGAAAAAAACCTTTTTTACATTAAAAGCTTATATAATGTTTGTTACAAAAATGAATTTATGGATGTTGCATCAGCAGTCGAAACAGGTAGTGTCTTTAAATTCATAATTCTTGATGTACCTTTTATTGCCTAGTAATGAAATATAAGACACATTTTACCCAAGGGAAAAAAGGGGGAAAAGGTGACCATTATAAGAACCAGTCACTAGGGAGGCCTCAAATCTTGAACACTAGAAATAAGAAAGTCAAATTTTAAATATAAACAAAGAGAATGTAATCTAAGCAGCTACAATAAGGACTCGCATCCATGATTTATCAAATTATCATGTTATAGAAAAACTTATAAATCTTTAAGTGAAACTAAGCATAGCCAACTGTGGCATTTCAATGAGTCCTAACTATTCTCCTTTGTCCTCCATTGTACTTCGAACTTAAGTTTATGCATTAAAAAATCTTGGCATGTGACTTACCAGATCACTATAGTACCCTTTTTGGTATAACTGTTGCAAGTTGCCCAACTGAATCGTACCAATGTTGGAAATCCATATACTGGATTTTTGTTTTCTTCCAGCCAGGATTTTGTTTCAGGATCTGTATAGAAAACTGTCTTAGAGAAATAGATATAGGACTTGAGGGCACAAGAGGCAAAATAAATAATCACTAGTAACAATTGAAATTGATGATAGGGAAAGCAAATTGAAAAGAGAATATACCCCCTGGATATCCTGAGCCAAAGTATACCACAAGGTCTTCACTAGCTCCCGCAATACAATATAAGCAGAGTCCATGATAAAAGCTGTAATTATATAGAAAAAATTCCCAGCTCCGAGAGCAAAAAGTTTGGCGCCAAATAACCAGCACATCGAGTTTGGGTAAGAACAGCCAATTTTCCTCTGTTCTTGGGCTTTCATATGGTGTCAAGTTCGACTTTGGGGACTTCGAAATGCCCTCAAAACCTCAACCTCGTCTTCCTGAACAGTCGCACAACGAGTTTTCTTTTGCTTTCTTGCAGTGTCAAGTTCGACTTTGAGCTTTCATACGGTGTCAAGTTCGGCTTTGGAGACTTCGGCATGCCCTCAAAACCTCAACCTCGTCTTCCTGAACAGTGGAACAATGATTACCTCAACCTCATCTTCCTGAACAGTCGAAGAGCGAGTACCTCAACCTCGTCTCCGTCTTCCTGAACAGTCGAACAGGGGCTTTCTTACACTTTGGGCTTTTATTTGTTTTAATGAAATCGAACAGGGGCTTTGAACACTTCGAGCTTTTATTTGTTTTAATGAAATCGAATAGGGGCTTCGAACAGGGGCTTCGAATTTTTTTTAATGAAATCAACCCATGCCATCAAACTTTTGCAAAATCTTATGTGGCATGCCATCAAACTTTTACAAATCTTGAAACAATTTTTTTTAATAATTAAAATATTAATATTTATTATTTTAATTATTAATTAAATATAAAATCACAATATATTTAAAATTTAATTTTATATAATATAATTAAAACAAATAAAATATAAATATTGATAATTAATATTTTAATAAATTCAATAAAATATAAATATTTTAATCCCATTGACCTACTTTTCTAGTTATTTGTGGACATTTATTAAGATTAAATTATCTATATTATCATATCTCAAGAACAATTAACCAACGCTAGAAGCATTTACCTAACTCTCTAGTATGAAATATCAAACAAATAACATAACCCTGCACACCTAACAAGCTCTAACCAACAACATAACTCTACTATTGATATCATGATCTCCTAATCCCAAGGATAATGAAAGCATTAATACTCTCATAGGTTACTTTTAACATGCTCCTTCAAAGCAAGGTCTCATGGGGAACCAAGGCGTAGACCCTAGGTGTTAATGACGATTTGAATCACCCCAAGGTTACATTGGGAACTAGATGCATAATCAAAAGGGACTTGAGAAAATTAAGGGCCAAGTTTTAAATATATATATGTATATGTATATATATATATATATATATATATATATATTAGACTCACTTTTATCCCATCACCTAACATGCCACACTCATCCCATGCCTAATGTTTCTCAGCTAGTATCAGACATAATCATAATCATCACCATTGCATTACAAATAACTACATCACATTTACCATCTTTGTTGCAAGGGATCCCAACTACGCTAGTGTTCACTGAATTTCTGCTGTGGGATACTAGTTGAAATTTTGAACCACGTACAAGTAACAGTGCAGAAAACCAGGAACAAGCAAAGGGATGGAACCAAGAAAGGCTTCCTTTATTTATAAAGGTTGGTAATTCCTCTCTTCTTTATAGAGGTTGATGAGAATAATTTCACAATGGAGATTTGGATTACTCAAGCCAACCTGAGGAGACCATAGTTTGAACTAGGCAAATCAAGCTCTAAAATCACAGAGGTGATGTGCCTACTAACCATGTGGGAAAACTTCATTGTCTCACGAATCTATGCCACCTAACTACAAGGAAAAGGAGTCCACCTAGGATTCACACCACCAAGAACCCAAATAGGTTGGAATAAACAAGTAATGCTCTTAGTGGTACTGAGTCTGGAGAGGCCATCCAAAGTCTCTTGTATAGAGAGAATCGACTCTTGAACAAATAAATCTAGGCCTCTCTAATCATACCGATGAGAGAAAGTCACAAGAGAACCTCTTGAGTCCCAAAAAAAACCACATAACCTCCCTCAAAAAAGTGATCGTTAAACTTGATCTCATGGAGATGGCATAGCTGTGATCTTGTCAACCCTAGGATGCAATGAATCGTCTTAATCGATAGCTGTTAGGAGCAAAACCCACAATTAGTCAAGCGTGATATGAAGACCATGAACCCAATGACATCATATGTAATCAAGATAGACAATGGGATTTTTGAAAAGTGTAGCAAGAGAAGGCCTTCTCTTGTGCGTGCGTTAGCCAAAAAGACCCTGATTTGTCTTCCTTTGCCCATGGACGAGTTCGTGGAGATGGTGAATTCGTGTGTCGTGTTGGAGGATTAGTTACATGGACCTTCTTCAGTTTGACTACATGTTCAAGAGGCAGTTATAAATTTAGAAGAGGACGAGTTGGGAGCTTCAATCCTTGATTGAAGTAAGGACGAGTTAGAGAACCAATTAAACTCTGTTAACTCTTCAGTCAAAACACATGTTCTAAATTTCTAACTTGCCAATTTTAGCATGGATCGAATCAATAAAGGAGGACAAAGGCACAAAGTGTCATAGTTTTTTTGTGCGCAAATGACTATGACAAGACACAGCTCACGAGATTGTGAGAGAGAGCACAAAATTGTGTGAGATATCTTTGTTTTGAGTGCGTATCTTGGAGGAGCCAATACACAACATTGAAGAGAGCTTTTCTCATGGCAGAATTGCGCTAGGAAATAGGGCAATTCTATGCTAGGAAATAGGAGTCAAGCCCTAAATAATAGGGAGTCCTCTACACTAGGAACTAGGAAACCTGTGCACAAGGAAATAGGGACTATCTGAGTGCAAGAAGGTAGGAGAAAGGGTTTGTGTGTTTGCAAGGTCTGTCCAGCTAGGACAACATGAGGACAAGATTGTTTTCAGGGTGATAGTTTGAAGAGCAGAGCAAAGTAGTTCCTTGGATAGAAATATGTCAGTCTTAGGGCTAAGATCAAATCACAGTTTAGAAGGAGCCTCAAATTCACGTGCATGGAAGAAGCAAATCACAGTAGTGTTGGAAGATAATGGGGTAGTAGAGTATGTCAAGTAGGCAATCGTGCCACCTCAAGATCCCCAACAGTTGGCCCAACATACTAAGAATGACACCAAGGCAAGAAGGGTCATTCTAGAGGGGGTCAAAGATCATATTATTCCTCATCTCAATGAGAAGAAGATAGTGTATGAGATGTTTAAATTTAAAGCCATCTTCAATTTGTTTCAGACTTCCACTGATGTCACAAAGCTTGCTCTCAAAGAGAAGCTAAGAATTAAGCAGATGAGCAAAGATGAGCCCATCATCACATATCTTTCAAAGTTCACTCAGGTTCAAGATGAGCTAGGTGGTGTGGGCATCCTTCCACATGACCATGAACAAGAAGTATTTCAGCTACCTGAATGAGAAGGACATGCAATTTCAGATTGAGCTAGGAGATGAAGGTTACTTCTGACAAATTCTAAAGCTGGATGCATTCTCCCATCATATGTCTAGAAGCACCATTATCAATAACCCATACATTCTCATTCTTGAAAGTCCCAGACAAAGCGGAAAATAAAATTCCATCCATTACTTCTAGCTTGGAAATGATCTTCAAAATGAAACCCGTAATGAATGTAGTGAGATTCCCAACAAACTTGAAACCCTTGTTTATAACCCTTGCCATAATGCCAACTAGGATGTGATCTTCAGTCTCTTTCTTGCACCTTAGCTCTAATATTATGTTGGAAAAATGTTTGAACGTGTTCGGGTCGCGTTCGACCTGGCCCGAACCTGATGAACAACTTTCACGCCTTCAAACATTGTTCCGCACGTCCTGAACACGGACGCGCTGCACAAACCCGACTCGACCTGAACGCGCCCGCCCTGAACACTGTTCTACACGAGTCCTGCAGAAGGACCCCATGCAGTCACAACTTAACAAATTTGATACGGGCACCCTCAACCGAAATGACCTGACCCAAATGCGTTTGGGCAAGCACCCTCAGCCAAAATGACCTAACCTGAATGCATTTGGGCGGGCACCCTCAACCGAAAAGACCCGAACCGAACATGTTTGGGCGGGTGCCCTCAAATGAAACAACACGGAGAGCCCGACCAAACGAAGGCACAAGGGAGCAAATGGAAAACGGGTCGCACGAATGTGCATAAGGCACCCATGCGGTCACAACTTAGCAAATTTGATATGACCACCCTCAAATGAAACAACCTGACCCGAACGCATTTGGGCGAGTGCCCTCACACGGCGTGACATGGCACGCATAACAGAATGAGGGCACAAGGGAGAAACCAGAAAATAGGTCACACAAATGTGCATAGGACACTCGTGCGGTCTCAACTTAGCAAATTTGATACAGGCGCCCTCAACCGAAACAACTCGATCCAAACACATTTAGGCGGGTGCCCTCAACCGAAATTACTCGACCCAAACACGTTTAGGTAGGTGCCCTCAACCGAAACGACCCAACCTGAACGGGTTTGGGCGGGTGCCCTCAAATGAAACAACATGGCGCGCCCGACCAAACGAAGGCACAAGGGAGAAAATGACAAATGGGCTGCACGAACGTGCACAAGGCACTTGTGTGGTCACAACTTAGCAAATTTGATACAGCTGCCCTCAAACGAAACGACTCGACCTGAACACGTTTGGGCGGGCGTCCTCACACGTCGCAACACAGCGTGCACGACCGAACGAAGGCACAAGGGAGAAAACGACAAACGAGTCGCATGAATGTGCAAAAGGCACCTGTGCGGTCACAACTTAGAAAATTTGATACGGTCGCCCTAAAACGAAACAACCTGACCCAACCCGAACGCGTTTGGGTGGGCGCCCTCACACGACGTGCCCAACCTAATGAAGGCACAAGGGAGCAACCAGCAAACGGGCCACACGAATGTGCACAGGGCACCCGTGCGGTCACAACTTAGCAAATTTGATACGGGCGCCCTCAACCGAAATGACCCGACCCGACCCAACCCAACCCGAACAAGGGAGCAAACGGCAAACGAGTTGCACGAACGTGCACAAGGCACCTGTGCAGTCACAAATTAGCATATTTGATACAGCCGCCCTCAAACAAAATGACCCGACCTGAATGCGTTTGTGTGGGCGCCCTCACACGGCACGACACGGTGCACACGACCGAACGAAGGCATAAGGGAGAAAATGGAAAATGTGATGCACGAATGTGAAAAAGGCACCCTTGCGGTCACAACATAGCAAATTTGATACGGCCGCCCTCAAAAGAAACGACCTGACCCGACCCAAACATGTTTGGGCAGGTGCCCTCTCACGGCACACCCGACCGAACAAAGGCACAAGGGGGAAAAAGAAAAATGGGCCACACGAATGTGCACAAGGCACCCATGTGATCACAACTTAGAAAATTTTATATGGTCACCCTCAAACGAAATGACCCGACCCGAACGCACTTGGTTGGGCGCCCTCAAACGAAACGACCCGACCCGACCCGAACGCACTTGGGCGGGCGCCCTCAAATGAACCGACCCGACCCAACCTGAATGTGTTTGGGCGGGTGCCCTCAAAAGAAACAACCCGACCCGACCCGAACGCGTTTGGATGGGTACCCTCAAACGAAACGACCCGACCCGACCTGAATGCGTTTGGGCGGGTGCCCTCAAATGAAACGACCTGACCCGACCCGAACGCGTCTTGGCGGGCACCCTCAAACGAAACGACCTGACCCGAACGCATTTGGGCGGGCGCCCTGACATGGCGCGCCCAACCGAACGAAGGCACAAGGGAGAAAATGGCAAACGGGCCGCACGAACATGAAAAAGGCACCCGTGCAGTCACAACTTAGCAAATTTGATACGGCCTTTCTGAAACGAAATTTAAAAAATAAAAAATAAAAATTATTGAAGATATTTAAAAAAAAAAAAAAAAAAACTAAACCAAATATTTTACTTTTTAACATCCACAATATTCCTCAACACTAAGAGCTCAGCCTACAACATTTCATGTCAATCCTGAATGTATCCCACCATATAATGGTGAACTATGAGATCAAACAACCCTTATCTATGGTAAAACAAAATTTCAAGATAAAACAAAAAGTTGTTGAGTGATGCATTAATTTAAATTCATTCTAGGTATTAAAACCTACATTCTCTATAGGCTTTTGAAATGCATAGTCACAATGACTATAATTGTTTTGTTTTTACTTAAGTACATCATTGAATGTCATGTGTTTTCCAATATGTAGTAAATTAAATGCTAACCCCAAACAAAAAGTAAAAATCAAATTATTTAGCTTGAGAGTTGTAATATAAACTTTATCATAGGCCTTTAAATGTCAGTATTCCGACGGTTTTTCCCTCAACGTCGCAAGACCGACGGTTTACTTAAACGTCGCAAGACCGACGACGATCTCCTAAAGGTGACAATACCAACGGTTTGTCCTGTAACTTTGGTATTCCGATGGTTTGTCATGTAACGTAGGTATTCCGATGATTTTCCTAAACGTCATTGTTCCGACGATACTCCAAAAACATCGCTAGAGCGACGGTTGTTGGCGGGATTTGAAAAATTGATAAAAATTGGGGAACTTTCCGAAAATACGTCAAAAGTGTCGGAACTAAATTTTTGGAATTTTTACCAAATGTACTAGTGTGCCTTGCAAAATGGCCATAGCCGTGACAATGCCTGCATTTAAATGGAAGTTGCTCATAATCCAGCTCCTGGATATGGGTCCAGTCAGCAACTGTTACTTTGATAGCTTTAGGTAGCCCAAATTCCAAATCCACCTCGACACATATACGTGCGCATGAGTAGTGATATTCTCTCACTGCTTGATCAATATACTTTCTGAGGGTATTTCCAATGGTTTGGAGAGACTTCTGGTTCCAGCAATGCAGTGGGAGATGTGGGAGGCTTACCCACAATAGAATAGTTGAAGGCACATATTGAGCGTGATCTAAGTTAGGGGTCCATTTATTCAAGTATAGTCCCTTAGGAACCATAAAATATGGGCCATTCCTGAAGATGAAGCTTCTGTCTTCCACATTCTCAAAAACAAAAACAAAGTATCCTTTGCCTACGAAGTGGCTTTTGATGCCTTCCGAGACTAAAGGAATCCAGTTCCTCTACACCCAGTCTTCCACAGCTTTGGGAGAGGGCCAAAGGCTAGTAAACTGTCCAATGAGCCCTCTTTCAGCCAGGTTCAATGCAGATCGACAAGTTTCTTCGATTTGAAGGGCCACTGAAGGGATGTTATCCAGCTTCTTCAC
This sequence comes from Pinus albicaulis, assembly GCA_034641835.2. Taxonomy (NCBI): domain Eukaryota; kingdom Viridiplantae; phylum Streptophyta; class Pinopsida; order Pinales; family Pinaceae; genus Pinus; species Pinus albicaulis. The sequence goes on along the minus strand of CM076583.1, from coordinate 463,585,123 downwards.
GAACATTTTCTGAGATCCAGTCAAAGGGCACTTGTTGCTAGATGCTATCAGTTTCTTGAATGCAAGGAATTCTAGAGGAGGAGGAAGGGGAGCCTTGGGTCCCACTCCTAATGCCATGGCGGCTGGGAGGTTGTAGGTAGGTCAGTTCGCTCTTGACCTATCAGAGCGCGCACTAGCTGGTAAAATAAAATCATCTAGTCGTATATTTTAACCCTAGACTAAATTAGTCATTTTTAGTTCGGTCACTTAAAATTGATCAAATTTAGCAGTAATTCACTTGAAATAATTGTGGTGACTAACGTTTTTAGTCACCTAGTCACTAATTGCATCATTTTCTACTAGTGTATCCTCTCAGAGAAATGTATGCCAGATGATTGGCAAATGGCTCCTTAGGAAGAAAGAATTCTCCAGGGCCTCCACCTAGCACCTAACATGGTCTCCCCAGCTTCCTGGAAAGCTATCCCTGACATATGGGACACCATCAGGATCTTCAAGCCTCCTCTATAAGGATTCATCAAACTTAGCTTTGATGGAGCCTCGAAAGGCAATTCGGGGTAAGCAGAGGTTGGAGGGATTTTTCGAGATCATCATCGCACAACAAGATTCATATATGATGACTCCTGTGGCTTTTCCAGCAACAATGAAGCATAATTCATAGGAGTGCACCAAGGTCTCCTCTTAGCCATCAAGCTAGGATACCGAAAGCTAGTAATCGAAGGAGACTCTCAGTTGGTTACGAACACTCTCAAAAAACTTAATCAAGGAACGAAGTGGGGCAAACTAAGCCAAAGATGGCGTACTTCTTCACATGTGCAGGGATTGGAGGATACAAACAATAAATTTGATTATATCACTATCACCTATGTAAGGAGGGAAGGAAACAGAGCAGCTAACCTCCCGGAAAATTGTGGTTGCGCTCACCTGAATGAACCTATTGAATTAATCATGCTTCCTAATCTTGGGGAAGAACGACGGATCAAGCTGCAGAGCATCAAATATCAGGACAGGTCAGAGGGTAGAGCTCACCCACAGTTCTCGGACTCAGCTCCCTGATTAGGGTGTAACGAAGAAGATCATCCCTCCCATAAGTGTTAATGGTAGTGTCCCTGGGGGTTGAAGCCAACCACCTTCCACATGAGTGGCAAGGGCAGTAGGCTGTACTGTCGCATGCAGCACGAGGTGAGGTAGCGGGATAGAGGCCCACGCATGGAGCTTAAAATAGGGTGGAGGAAGGCATGGGGGTTTTGTTATGACAAAATACTTTGGTGCAGGCACGACAGCGGGATAAAAAACCTCCATTGCACTTCCACCACAATGAAACTTAGGTATGTGCTTGGTTTCCTCTCCCTTGTTCATGCCATGTTTATGTTTTATGATTTGGGCCAGTCTCTATGGGAGCATAAGGTGATCAAGCTAGACTGGTATAGTCTTCTGTTGGGTAGGGGAGAGCGGAAACATTACGACTCTGGTTGGGGGAAGTTTGGGGTTCTTTTGGGTCTCTGCCTCTATGTCAGAGTAGGAATTGGGCATGGCCTCAGCTTACACTTGAGTGTGAGTCTGTCAGGTAAGGGATGCCAACAAGATGGAATGGTGAGGGGTTGGGCAATCCTGCTAGGGTATAGAGTTAAGGAGCAATCATGGGTTGTGTTTATTTCAAAGGATTTGCTGGTTTATACCACCTTGAGCTACTTGGGCTCAGTGCGCATGAGGAATGGGAGAGGGAATTCCACCCAGGCCAGAGCAATGGGCAGTGACGCCTCCTTTTTCAATTTCGAGGGTGGGAGGTATGACGAGAGAGAGGACACCATAAGGGAGGTCAGGATATTGAAAGAAGGCATGAGCTCTTTGGGTTATGGGGATAATTTATGGGGTGCGTGCGACCATCAGGGATAGGGGGTGGCAAAAATTAAGCATGGTGTGAGGGTGATGGGTCCACAGAGGGACGGGCAGGGGAGAAGTCCTGGGAAGAGGCCCCCGGGTCACCATTCTTCTGATAACTGGGATGCATGGACGTTTGATCGTTTTTATTATATGGAATTATGCCTTTGTTTGATTGTGTGGACAGGTCACCTACCCAGAAACCTAGTCAAAGATTGTGGGATGGCATGCTCCAAGAGTCCTGCAGCTCACGACCATTCCAAGAGCCCTGCAACTTGAGGCCGTGGCTGGAAAGATAAAGGGAAGGTAGTAGAAGCCCAACCCAGCTCACCCTAGAGCAAGCCGAGAGGAAGGAGGCCTACAATCGATGTGATCCAAGAGGCAGCGAAAGCATACCACGAGAACACATTAGAGGAAATTCAAAAGCTCATTGAAAAATGGGAAGCTGACATAAATAGACATGCAGAGACAAAGATGGATACTAAGGAATGGAGAGGTTTAATACCAAATTTGGGACAAACAAGGGGCAGACTAACATAATTCAAGCAGACATTGTATCTTTATTGGTCTATGAAGAGCATCCTTGGCAAAGCCTTGGAGTAGATCTCTATGAGCCTGGTGAAATTAGCCTAAGACTTCCCAGACTACAAGAGCGAGTTCGATAAGATCAAGTTCCAGCTAAGGAAAAGAGTTTGAAAAGATCAAGTTTGTATTGACGATGGAGCTATGTAGTTTAATTCAGGGTTTTATTTAGTCCTAGATGGACCTTTTAAAAGCTTTGATGGAGGGCTTAAAAAATACGCTCACAAAGATATATTTTCAACCTTTGGAACATAAGTTCTTCCAAAAAAGAGTAACCCAACTCCATTGAATTCACCCTTATTTTATTTTGAAACTACAATAATATAAAAATATTTATCTTAATTGGCTTATTCATAAAATAAATAATTATGTAATATGGTTTTGTGTATTTATTTTCTCATGAGAATAATATAAAGATTAAATAATTGAAATAAAATATTTAGAAAAAAATTACTTTGAATTTGTTGTATTTATGGTGCAAAATGAGAATAATATAAAAAGTAAATAATTCAAATAAAATATTTAGAAAACAATTATTTTGAATTTGTTGTATTTATGGTGCAAAATGAGAATAATATAAAAAGTAAATAATTGAAATAAAATATTTAGAAAACAATTAATTTGAATTTTAGTTTTACATGTAAACATGACAAACAAATAAATATTATAAAATAAATATTTGTGAGTTTAGTTCTAATTTATATATTCATAATATAAATATTTGTAATTTTTTATAGTTATGGTGACAATTCACATTAATAAATCCACTTGTACATGCCAACATGGCAAACACAAAGTTAACTACCCTACTTTATAGAACTTGACAATATAGCATACATCACTTCTTTAAATATATGGTGATATACTCCACTTCCAATAAGATCAATAAAAAACTATTTCACTTTAACACCACATAGTAAGAATGGTGCTAATTTGTCCATCAAATATGGTGATTATATACTTCATTTTTAATATGATACATAAACATTTACACCACATTAACAACACATAACGTAAGTGGTGGTAACTTATGGTGATATAATTCATTTTTAATATAATACATAAATATTTACACCACATTAACACCACATAACTTAAGTGGTGCTAACTTATGGTGATATACTTCATTTTTAATATAGTACATAAACATTTGCACCATATTAATAACACATAACTTAAGTGGTGCTAACTTATGGTGATATACTCCATTTTTAATATGATACATAAACATTTACACCACATTAACACCACATAACGTAAGTGGTGCTAGCTTATGGTGCTAAAAGAGAGCTTTTTTTGTTGTGCATTTCATGTAATCGAGAAATGTTGTTGAATTATGAGAAAGATGAGAAAGCATTTACATAAAGAGATGAGATATTTGACTCTCAGTTGCATTCAACCGACAGAAACATGATGTGGAATATTGGGCCGTTCAGTGGGACAAACATCAATCGCATTGGCTTTAATGAATGATTGCAATCTTGTTGGAATGGCAGAGAGGAAAAACACAAAAAAACAATTCAAACACAAATCATATGAGCTATGACTTTTCCATTAATCTTCAATCTCACTCAATCACAATCACAATGAATATAATTAACCTAGCAAAGGGTATTTATCCTAAATTGTTTGACATGCACACACTTACCAAACTTATCTATCACATAACTCAACTTGCTCAATGTTCACTTAACTCACTTTCTAACTCACTCACCAAATTTATATATCACACAACTCAATGCTCACTTAACTGATTGTCTAACTCTTCATGCAAGAGTAATTACCTTACTTTAACACTCTCCCTTAATTACAACCATATGACTCAACATAAATCAAACAAGAATTAACTATGCCTTCTAGGCTTACAATAAAAAATTGACTCAAATATCACTCAAACATGCTTACTGGTCTATGTCTCAACTAGGCTTACAATGACTCAAAACTTTTGCAAATTTTCATTTTCTTTTACTCTTTTCCAAATTCTATATCCTGGAAATTTCTTCATTCTCTTTTGTGTTTTCTTGTTGTAGGCTTTCTTCACTTGTTGCTGCTACAATTTTTCTTTGACTTGTCTCGAATTTGTGCTGAAAAACAATCTAATCTTGTCTTCCACACTTTCCTCTTAAAATATTTGTTCAAACATGGATTTCTGCCATAACATTACATCTTCAAACTGTTTTCTTTACTCTGCTTCTTGCGCTTCATATTCCTAACTTTATTTCTGCCATATTTCCTGATAGCAGAATCTTATCTCTTCTTGACTCCATTGTAGAAAAATGGTTTTAGTGCATTCTTCCTTGTTTTCATAAACTTCCATATCATTCTCTTCACATTCATCATCAAGTACTGTTGCTTTCTTCCTGTAATCTGCACTCTCAAAATCATTCTTCACCATTTCATTCAATTCTTTTATTCCAGCTACTACTTTAATACTCACATCCATTTGTTCAATTGGCTTCTCAATCCATTCTTCAAATGACTTCAAATATGCATCAAATTTATTAACAAACGTGATTTCATCTTCTGTTCCCATGCTATTTTAAGTCCCTGTATATTCAAAAACAATGTTAAAAACATCTTTATTATGCTCTTCAGTGAGATCTTCCTGCTCTTCCTCTTCCTTCTCTACCTTCTTTTCAATTTTTTTACAAACCTCTGTTGTTGCAAACATGTTGTCTTCCACTTGGCTTCCAAACACAAGTGGGTTTCTCTCACCGAATAACAACATATCAACATGTTCTTTTTGTTGCATCATGTGAAACGAATCATCACCAGTTAATGGTTCTTCATCAAATTTAACTTCAACAATTTCAATTGTTGGATCCACCAAACAACTTTCTTCTCTATTGATAGATTTATCTAAGCGAAACTCAATTGCTTCTTGTTTGCACACTGTTTCATGAGCAGTTCCAACTGCTTCATATATTTTTGCTACAAATGTAGCTTCAACTTACAATGATTCATCAAACATGGCGTTTACAATATTACCATAATCAATCTTTGTTTCAAAAAAGAAACCACACATAACATCAAAATAATTTTCATCCAGACTATGGTGGGATATCCGAGTATGCATCTGTTCAATGTCAATTTCATTGCGAATTTAAGCTTTACCAAACTCACTAGCTCCAACTGGATTCACCAATGCACATTTCACTTTGCACTCATCATTCACATGTGTTTCATCACAGTGGGCTTCACCATCTTCTTCACGATCCACGTTACGGTGGAGTGGTTGACCATTGATATGCTCAAGCTCTGTTTCACATAAAGAAGCTTCAATTTCTCTCTTTGCAATATGTGTTGCACCTTCTTCATCCATATGCTAGCTTTCATAATGGGTTTCATCATCATCTTCACCATTCACGTTACGGTGGAGTGCTTGAGCATTAATATGATCTTGCTCTGTTTCACATACAGAGGCTTCAACTTCCCTCTTTGCAATATTTGTTGCATCTTCTTCATCCATATGCACGCTTGCATAATGGGTTTCTCTAAGCTCTGTTGTCCTCACAGAGTCTCGCTCATCTACTCTCAGATCTACATCTGATATCTTTGCATGTGACATATCCTGTTGCTGCATGTCACTCCTCCTTGCACCAAATTCTGCTTCCAGGATCTTCCATGATTCCTTGGAAGTTGTAGCTTTTTCTACTTTGCACATAATCGTTTCATCCATTGCATGTTGAATGAAACTCAAAGCTAGGGAATCTTTTCTTCTACTAGACATCTCAGTTCATCGACTATGGCCTGAACCTCTTTAAACACGGAAATTATCTTTGCCTCTTCTTTTATATCCTTTTTCTTACTCTTCTTTAGTCGCGCTTTGCAACCCATAACTTTTGTCATAATTGCATGCATGCTTGTATGAGGCTATCTTCCATATTTCCCCCGAAAAAAATTATGGTTTTTAGTATGCGCCCCCGTAAGGCACAATCTTCTCCAAAAAGCCTGTCATGCTTGACAAAATACCAAAATATTTTGTGGACTCGTACTTTAAAAATGCCTAAATTCTCTTGCCAATAATAACCACAAAATATTGTACATGCACATTGCTTTTTTTCTTTTTTAATAAAAAAAAACTTAATATATATATATATATATATATATATATATATATATATATTATACCATGCACTTGTGCAACCCTTAAAAAAATCCTCTTATAAAATCCCTTCTAACCTTTTGATAAAATCCCTTCCAACTCTCACATGAAAAAACTTAAAAAAATCCATTTTAAAAATCTTCTTCAAATCTCCTCTTCTTGTGCGTTATGAAGACACTATTAAAAAATCCTTTAACCTTTGTAATATGAAAAGCGTAGTTGAATACTTTTAAAAAAAAATATCAAACCTCTTTAAAAAAATCTCCTTGGAAATCTTACGTACCCTTTTCGAATATGGAAAATCTTTGAAAAGTAAATGCTCCTTTTAAAAAAAGGATACGTACTCCTTTTAAAATGCTAACGCGCTTGAACCAATGTGCATTGACTTGATACGGCTTGCGGGTTTGTTAAGGAAGTTGTCTACCCAAGCAGTGAAATAGCTTGGATGGCAGAAAATTGTCAGAATTTAGTAAATTAAAATTCAAAAATTCAGGTAGTTGGAGTGTTTGAAATCCATTTTTGATAGTGGAAATGGATTCAGCACTATCAAAAATCCTTAGGGCACTCAAAATAATAAATTTTAACAACTGTAAACATGATTCTGGGCAAATCTTTGCCGAATTTTTTGAAATCATTGTCGGATTTTGGGCCATTTCGCTGCCTCTTTAGACTACGCGCTTGTTAAGCCGTAAAACCGATTCTGCACCCTCGAAATCAATAGATAGCGATTATTGAAAATTCGTAAGCTTCACAAAATTTGCGCAGTTTTTTAACTATAAAAGTGCGGGCCTGGGCGGGTTTTGCTCTAAAAACATGCGGATCTGCGAGATTCCTTTTTGTTCAACGTTTTTGCAATTTTTTTTTTTTTTAAATTCCGGCCTTCTGCTCTTGGCCTTCTTTTTTTTCTCTGCTCGCCCATGGATTTTGTGATCCTTCCTCAGCTCTGATACCAATATGTTGGAATGGCAGAGAGGAAAAACACAAAAAAAAAAGTTCAAACACAAACCATATGAGCTGCGACTCTTCCATTAATCTTCAATCTCACTCAATCACAATCACAATGAATACAATGAACCCGACGAAGAGTATTTTTCTTAAATTGTTTGACATGCACACACTTATCAAACTCATCTATCATATAACTCAACTTGCTCAACACTCACTTAACTCACTCTCTAACTCACTCACCAAATTTATCTATCACACAACTCAATGCTCACTTAACTAATTGTCTAATTCTTCATGTGAAAGTAATTACCTTACTATAACAAATAGTACATAGTTTAAGATGCGATTTTTAGTCAATAAATTTTCCATTTTGGAGAGAGCGGAGGGGCCTATTAGGCTCGCATTTGGGATTAACGATTTTTTGGGAAAATTTTATAATACTAGAAATATCATATTTTATTATAATATTCTTTCATTAATATAATTTTTAAATTTTTATATATTTATAGTATTTATACGAGTATACGACTTTTAATTTGATGTTTCAGTTATAGTATTATCTTTTATCGAATAATTTATTATTTGTAAATTAATAAAATATTAAATTTTAATTAATTAAAATTTTATTTATATAAATATATTAATGAATTATAATGATTTAAAATAAAATATTTGAAAAAAATTAATTAAGTTTATTTAAATTATATATTTTTCAAATACAATTAAACTTAATGAATAATCAATTTATATAATTCAAATTTAATGTTGATTTATATTAAAAAAATTAATGAAGCAGAGTTTTATAAAAAATGATATTTCTTAAATTTAGTAAAGCTTAGTAAATGATTACAAATAACAAGTTTATAAAAGTAAAGTTTAATAAGCAATAATAAATAACAAGTTTTATAAATGTTAGATCTAAGATTTTTGTGATCCGTAAAGTAGATAAACGTTTTTAGTATTAATTACATTATTAGGATTTGGTTGAGGTTTTGAACCAGCTAATGAGATTTATCCTCAGGACAAGGTGAAAAAGTCCAAGAATCTTCCTGAATAAATAGTGTAGTTGCATCATTGCCCAAAATCTATCAGAAAAAAATAGTTGTTTAAAAACTAGTAGTTATATATATATATATACCTTTTAATTGGATATAATAATAAAATATTAAATGTTTTATAAAAAGTTGTAAATTTTACATTGATTAAAATTATTAATTATTATTAATTAATAAACATTATTTTAGTTAAGATAATACGTAAGAAACTATGTATTATCAAGATAAGAAAATATAAAGGAAATTATATAATATACTTATAAGAAAAAAGAATAGAAAAAAAAGAAAAAAAAAGAAAAGGGGGTTAAAGGAAAACATAGGGGAAATAAGAAAGAAGAGAATTAAAACCCTAAAAATGAGAAAAGACCAAAAGTAAAGAAAGACCTAGAAAAAAAAAAATTCATCTAGACAAAGCTGGAGTCGAACTCTTACTCAACTTTCAACCATCATCTCTATTGAGATTCCTCGCATGCCTTTCAATCTCAATAGTCTCCCTAATCTTCCTATGATGGAAGTGATCCACCCTAAAAATGACTTTGGAGTCTCAATGCAAACATCATGAAAGAATCTTTCTTAAATTAAGTAAAACTAAACAAATAATGACAAATAACAAATTCTAGAAAATAATGTGTATAGTGAAATTTTTTATTATATATTGTGTTTTTTTTTAAATCAAAAGTTGAAATGAGTTTTAATATCAATGAAAAATATCTATTTATTTATGAACATTTTTCATCATTGAGATATTCTATGGGATGGCTTTTATTTCCCATATCTACTTTTCACCTTAAACTTATTTATATGAGATTTCAAACTATAGTATAGTGGAGCTTATATTTTATAGAATAGCTTTTATTTTCCATATAGACTATATTCTTATAAGATTTCAATGAATGACATAATGAAATAATGTGATTTTTGAGATATTTTATAGAATAGCTTTTTTTTTCTAAGATGATTTTTATTTTCTATATGTGATTTTTATTCTCAAAATATTCTATGAAATTTCAACCAATAACATAATGAAATATAGTCATCCTTTAAATATAAAACTAATTTAATGAAATTTCAACCAAAATACTATCATCACTTAGATATTCTATAAGATATATATAAAAAAAAAAATTTAATATGTGATTTCCACTTTTAAATTATTTTTACAATATTCTAATTACTAAATCTATACAAACTAATTGTTGTTGAGCTTAAGCTTTGTGATGGGGATAGTTTTGAATTAATTCCTCCATATTCATCATATTTTTTTTATTAAATTAGTATGCCTCATCATCAAGACCACACTTGTTATCTTGAAGTTTTGACTCAAATAAAAAAAAGTTACAATTATGGAGAATTACTAGTTCAAAACTAATTATTTTATATCATTATTAGATTATGTTAGAGTAGTTTAAAAAATTCATAAATTAACTTGGAAAATAATCTAAATTTCTGCAAGATTATGATAACATTTGATAGAAATTTTGGAAATCTAGATTACAATTGTTAAACTTCAAAATTTTAAGTGTTCCATAAATTTTTAATGATGCTAAATCCATTTTCACGATAAAAAATAATTCAAATACTCCAAAAACAAATTCAAATTTGTAAGATAGACGATTTTGTAAAATGGGTAGACAACGCCGATTATGCTCCTAGAATTTGACTGAAATCCCAAGCGCATGAAACATGGTGTGGATATTTCGCTGCAGCATACAAGAAAAAATAAATAGAGTTTGAATGAATCATTGCGATATTTTGTGTGTGAGGGGATAGGTTTCTGGATGCCTGTTCGTGTTGGGGAAAATTCCACCACTTACTACACCGGAAATTTCGGCCATTTTTATTATATTATATCAAAATCTATAAGTTTTTTTATTATATTAATATTAATTTTAATTTTGAAAGTATTAATTTTGCAAATGATTTCAATGTTTTTAATATATATATATATATATGTAACTGTTTTTTAAAATAATAATGATTTTAGATAAATGTTATTTTGGATTAATCACATTATTAGAATTAATTTGGAAAGACATTTATTTAATTTATGTATCACAAAAGTCTAACATCTAATAATAATTTTTAAAATTTTATTTTATCTAGAATAGATGGAAAGTTATAAATTTCATATTTTATTTATACTAAAACAATATATTATTATTAAAATATTTTAATCATAATATATAAAAAAAGGTAGAATATATATATATATATCTTTATAAATTTTAATAGATAAATCACTGAGTAAAGGTGGGTGTTCATTGTCTCACAAACAAGGGGTCTCATATATCAATTTGGTGTCTAAGAAGGTAAGAGATTACTCAAAATTATTTAAAATTTTATTTCCATGTTAAAAACACATTAAAAGAAGTGTGTTACTATTTCTATAGTATTTTATTTATTTAGTTATTTAATTTTTTTTTGTAAATTAGGGTCTATTCATGCATTAAGATGAAAAATTATAAGAAGTTCTAGTCTTCCCTAATTTTCCACTTCAGAAACAATGGTAGAGATAAAGTTTTTTCAACATCCAAACATAAAAATTAAAAACGTTCAACAAAAGGACATAGAGTTTATAGCCTAGAATTTTCCATCCTAATATTGCTTCAAGCATGTTGGCAAAAAACCAATGGAAATAGTTGAAGAGACGAAAGTAGCTATAAATTATTGAGACTCTGCTAAATTTGATTCATACACAACAATTAGATCCCTATTGTTGCCTAATGAGCCACTAATAGAATGAAAGAAAAAATAATTTCACACTGCAAACTAGTTTTTCGCATATTCAATTACAAATATGATACATATATATATATAGTTTAAACTAGATCGAACTGATCCAAAACTTGGAGATTGTGGTTGAGAGAATATCTCAACAATCTACAACAACCCAATCCAAACCAATTCTAATAATGTAAGTATTAATCCTAACACCATCCCTTAATACTTACACTACAAATATCAATATAGAAAACACATACAAGTCACATCTATATTGTATGGTCTTCATTAGTAATTATGCCCACTCTGGAGTCTCACAGACTACTTTCTCCACCACAATTTTGAGCTTACCACTTGACCCATTTAAGATGAAATCACTTCTAACCATCAATGGTGTATTTGTAAGACTGGCAATGCTTGGGAACACTAAAAAACAGTCTTGATACTAAATCACTTTATGGACATACTTCCATCCCAAAAATATGCATTGAAACACATACTCCCAGTTATATAGGTAAGTGGTGTAGGTACTTAATGTATTCAAAAATCAATCATACAACATGACATTTTCCACATACACACTTACAAACATGTAATGGTAACCTGTAACTAATGTTCCTTAAACACCAAAGAACAACAAATACCACCAACATATAAAATATTATAGACATAACCTAACTAGAGAAGTGTTCTTTCTGCGTCGAAAAATGTGAAGAACCACTAGTTTAAAATTATGTTACTTTGTTCATTAATTAGTTCATATTTCTTTTAACTACATGACCATGCATATCAACACCACAACAAAATTCCTAGTGAACATAATATACCTACACCACCCTGACTATCATTTGTGCCATGTCGTTGATAGCGAGTTTTTTTCCCACGTACATAGATCAAACAAATTACACTAATACATAAAACCTAATTGCATAGGTCCCTGAGACTTTGGATCATACATACCCATCTTTGTTTCCTCTAGGACCATTTTTTGTCCACAGTGGACACAAATCCAATTTTGTTCCTCAAATCGTTCCTGAATGAAATAAATATGTGGCACAAATCGCTCTGTGTAACCATTATTTTACTTAGTTCTTCTTTAGAGGATGAATGAAAGAGCATGGAAAAACATAAATTTTCACAAGATATCATTTTTCATTCTCTTATGTTCTTTGAGCCCTGGAAATAATTCAATCACGAAAAAATGATATAAGTTAGCAACAGGTTGTTGGCCAATGCTGATAGGATTGTACAATACCGCTAGAACATGCAAACATTTTCATGTCTAGGCAACACTAATAGAGGATGAATGCCAAACCAACCACAAAGGATTAGTATTTTCTACTTCATTTGTGACATATACAAATTCTGCATTTGCATTCAGCCTCTACTTTCGCTTTTCCAGAAAACATTGAAGAGATCACTTGGTGAGGGATTGGCTATAGTACACATGTGAAGCAATTCAAAAGTAGATAAACCATGGATGAGAATCACTTTCACACGTGTGGAAAAACTAATTCTCTAAACTACCATTTTCCAATTTTCAAGGCAGATATGAATTCCAATGCAAGATTGATATTCTAAGATGCATACATCACCCAAACATGGTTATTGTATGAAACTAAATTGGGGGATTTATTTCCAGTTTGTTGAATGATTTCATATTATTTTGATGAGTTTCTTAGAGTAGTTCGTGATAGAGACGCTAAAGATTGTAGCTGTCACATTCTCTTTGGATTACCAGGCATAGAAATTCGATGGCTTCCATGATCATAGCTTTTTTGTTCTCGTAGATGAAAGATTAAACAGATCCATAACACCATTTTCTCGTGCCTTGTTCTAGAATGGTCCACTTAGCATATTGATGACATCTTGTGTTGCAAGTGCAAGAAAATGAACACATGACACAAACCTTAAGGATTCCTTCTCCATTGAAACTTTGGCTTCATTTTATTTTCTTGGAGAAGATCCTTCACATTGACATGTTCTTTGGGGAACTCACCAATAAATAAGCACTCCCAAATTCTTCACATGCTAAACTAATATGATCTCACACACTCTATGCTAATCTATGTTATGGGGGCTTCACTGGGGGAGCAATACCATACCACGTGTGTTCATATTGGGTGATATATATTCAGGAAAAAATGAAGTAACATATTGAGCATATAATAGGGGGTAAATGGTTTTTATATTTTGTGTATAAAAGATGGAGCTCAAATTTAATGAAAAAATATAAAGGGGCATAAAAAATGTTAATGAAAAAATGGACACCTACAATATCTAGTGAAAGTAGGGGTTTTATAATTTGGGAAGGTGTATTGGGTTCGTATTGATTGGGGGTTAAATAGAGTGATTTTTAAAGGTGTTTTGCAATTTTTATTCAAATTAAAGGTATTTTTTAGTATGCCATGAACACGCGTGCTATTTCATAGGTTCATTGAGTAAAATCCCTATGATCTATGTACAAAGCAATAAAACTCAAGGCTCCCTCATCTTCCCAGCCCTCCCATGAGGAAGTTAAGATAGAATCCTCTTTGATACCATGAAAAATTAATTTCACACTGTAAAATAATTTTTTCACATATTTAATTACAAATATGATACATATATAACGTCAGAAATAGATCTAACTAATTTAAAAACTTGGATATTTTGGTTGAAAAAATATCTCAATAATCTAGAACAACCCAATCCAAACCAACAAATCAATTCTAATAATGTAAGCATTAAACCTAACATGTAAGACCTAGATTGTCTTTAATATTATGTAGGATCGTATCCAAGTTATTCGTGGAGAGTTATGGATCATCCATCTTAATGGAGATTTTCTCTTTAGCCTCATTATAGTTTACCAAGGCACATCTCAAAAAAAAATTCACATGCCAATAAATATCAACCGTATACATATACTAGTTGTATTAAACTTTGTCATTCTCAATATCTAACATGGAATTAACTACTTCCCTCAGCACTTCAGTATCCATTAAAGACCCGTGATTGCCTACAATGTCTTGTTTTACTCATGCAGTTTCATCCTATATGTTTTTGTGGATTGATATCATAGTATAGGCTAGTAGATTTTTCCACCATCTCTTGGGCTAGAGAGTCAACTCACTCTTTCAAGTATGTCACACCCCTTTAAGTTTTTTTCCCTCTAATGGAGTATCTTGGGTATGCGCCACAAAAAACTCAAAAATTTCCAAAGAAATAATTCTCCTCTAAAGGAAAGGAAAATTCAATGGGGAGGCTAGGGAGGGGATAATATAAAAGAAAGAGGGAGAGTATCAGGATGAGATAAGCTCAGATAAAACTGTCAGGTAGAAAGATAATAATTATAGAAGTAATTCCAAAATGGGGGGGTTGTCTTATCTAATTTGACTACGATAACCAAGAAAGGTATTGAAAACCAATACCACATGCAAGAAGAGAGGAACAAAGTTACTTGCCCTTCGCAGACACACTTGGGAAAAAAGGAACAAATGTAGGAAACAATAAAGTAGAAGAAGATTCCCATGAAGCTTATTTGATGGTATTTCTTGGAATCTATCCACTTCAATTATTTCAAAGTCGAGGATATTGAACCTATGTATGCTAATAATTCATTACTTTGAGAGTACTCGAAGTGGAATAAACCTTTTCTTCACACAAATTTCCTTCACCACCTAGGCCAAAAGGCCACACCTTCTTGTGATTAATGATTCACATGGGAGGATATAATCATAAAGGACTCGATGGAGGTTCTTGAATACCAAACCCACAGACCATTACTGCAACAAACATTTACATTATCTCTTATATTAAGCCATCTTCAAATCTAGAAATTACCTTCATCAAAATCGTGTAAAGACACATCGTCAGTTGTGCGGGATTGATTATGATGAGTTAATGACATCAAGGAGGGTACATTCCCACGCCCCCATCAATATTTCTTTGTGGGATGGCCACCATGTGTTCTCACACTTGTTTCCTCTTAAACACCCTATTTGAGGAGGAACATGTTTCCTTGCCAATTTTGTGCATTCTTGTTTTAGCTTTGAGTCATGAAGGTAATCCCATGTAAAAATAGGAAAATATGCCTATTATTTGCATCATACATTAACTACAAGATGTTCTATTTTTTTTCTATAACATCAAATATGCAAGGGAATGATAACAGGTATTGAGGTGAGGATGTTGGCTATATGAACCAAACCACTTTCTAATTCCCATATTTTTAGAGACTTTACTGGGATCCTTTCCATGAAGAATTTATTTATCATGGCGATGACCATATATGAATCTCAATTAATAAAAAAGTTGTAAATATTTTAACCTTGAAGTAAGTACCAAAGGATACTTTTGGCCAAAGATTCTTCCATAGTTATATTTTAAATTTTGAATATAAGATGATCTTATGCTATAACTTCTAAACGATAGGATTCCTTGATGGAAAAGACTCCACTTGATCAATTCCCCCCCATCAAAAAAAAATTTCTTCCTGTGAAAGAGGAATAAGAAGAAGCTAGAGATCTTCTTAAAAGAATTCATTCTCTTCCTTCTAGTTATGGCTAGCATTTAATATCCCGTAGAAGCCATTATCTCCATAGATTATGTGAGCTACAATGTGTCCAATAATCCACTACCTTTTGCTTGTCATTAATTTTCATATTATTCCTTAATCTCTCTAGGCCAACCAATATATTGAGTTGTGGGAACAGTTTCCAAGAGTCCTCCTAGAAAAGTGTTGTGTGACCATCTCTAATTTCCTAGAAAGAATGTAGTTGTATAAGATGCATGCTTTTATTTTATAGATATCAAAAGGAGGATCCAAGCATTATGAAAATTTTGAATTCTAAAATGGGTCTTGAAAGGAAAATGATAAAATAAGAGTTATGAATTTTTAAATAAAAACTACCATTTTTTATTGTAATCTTGGGTTATCTTATTATAGGTTTACTCAAATATCAAGTGTGGACACCTGGATGTAGAGCCAAATTCCACATCTAACGGGTACCCACCCTGCACACTTTTGGGCAGACCCACGTTCAAGAAAATTGAAAATACATGAAAAGAGTGAAAAAATAATATAATAATAGTTAAAATAATGAAATAGGTGTTATGTTTTATTAAACAAAAATAAAGGAAAATACTTTTTTTTTTAAAATTATAATTTGGGATTATCTTCTTATAAGTTTACATATAGTGGGAGGGAAATTCAAGAGCATTGGAAAGAAGGTTGAATAGATTAACTCCTAATTCAATTTATTCCAATCACCGACAAAGCCGAATGTAGAGAGAATCAGGAACAATCAGGACCATTTGAGCTTTCCAGAATATTTGGAGACATCTAGTATGATAAGAAAGTATTTTTTTCTTTTCTTTTCAAAGAATGGATTACTTCGTGAGATAATAAAATCCCATCAAGAATATATCTTCCTTTTGCATAACTTGTTTGTCCTAAAGAGACTAGTTTAGGGAGAATATGCTTAATTCTATTAGGAATAATTTTTGTGATGAATTTGTAAATCACTTTGTATAAGGCTATGAACTTGAACACATTCGAGTCATCCATCTCTCTCTTAAATGGCTAAGGTGATAAAAATTACATCCAATGCTAGAATGATTGATACAATGTTTTTGGATTCCTTATTCGTTTTCCAAAGGTCATATCCCACTCTAGACCAACAAACATAAAAAATACATTAAGAATATATCCAAGCTAGGGGTGTTGTTCTTAGGCATTAACTTGACCGCAACTTCCACCTCTTCCCTGGAATTTTTTCTTAATAATGATTCATTTTGTTCTTGGGAAACCAAGGTAGGGATATGTTGAGTAATTCTATTGATAGCCTCCTATTGTGGCTATGGGTTTGAAAGTATACCTACATAATATCCAACTAGCTAATATTCCATATCTTTATGACAATGGAATTCAATGTTTTTCAAGGTATTGAATGAATTTGTCCCTTTAAGATGTTTTTGATAGTGTTGGACCCATAAAAATTCAGGGGATCTCCTTGATATGAAGTCCTAATTAGACCTCACATTGTTTGGTGTAGGAGTCCCATCTGGAATATGACCCAGTTGACGATGCAATGTGTTTCAATGATATGCCTTGGCTACAATAACACATAGAGTGATCTATGGTGACTTTGGTGAGAGAAAGTGTGTGACCTTGTGGAAATTCAAGTGTGATGCATGAAGGTTCCAACACACGAAATGGGAAATGAGTGATCCCCTTAGAAGCCTGTAATAGTACACAACTTGAAAGGAACACATAAGCATAAAATACATCACAAGATAATAAGAGAAATAATTCACAATTTAATGGTGATGGAATTATACAACATCACAAATTCAACACCATTCATACCAATGCAAATGAAATAGTTAATAGACATGAGCGCAAGTGAAATAACATACATCGTGAATAGAAAAAGAATGGTCCTACTATATTTACAACATGTGCATGAAAAAATGTCGGCTATGAGATTTTATTAAGTGAAAGTTCCAATCATACATACACCATTGATGGACCACTAGACCCAATAGTGGAATGTGAAGTCAACACCTGCTCCTCCAAAAAAATATACTCCCTCTATGTTATGGAGAAGCCAAGGCTCTTACAAAACTCCCAAGATCTCGATTCTAAGCCTAAGCCTAGCCAAAATCTTAGCTCCCCAAAATCCCTTTACGTGAGTTATGAGGGTCTATTTATAACAAGAGGGGGTGACTCTTCAACTCCACTTTGTGACTCTTGGACTTCCCTCGTGGATCTTAAAATTATTTAAAAAATAACTCTTTAGTTACATCATGACTCTTCACATTACACAATTGACGCTTGGAATTTCACTTACAAATTATTTAAAAAACAATATTAAAATTTACTCATACCCATATAGGAAAAAATTGGGTAGAGCCAACTAGACAACCTAATAAGATGAAACACAATCATTCTTGAGTTTGTGGAAACTATAGCTCATCAACTTACACTTGATGTATTTCGGTCATATATTGGTGCCTTGATTGTTACTGTGCAATGATATCCCCAAAATATATGACGGTGTCTTGATGGAAGTGGACTCTAGCCTCCATGACATCTGGGTACAATGATTTGGAACCAATTTGAACTTCCTTCTGAAGGAGGAGAAACATTGTGTTCACTTAGACAAAACCACTAATGTACTTTTTCATGTTTTGTCTATTCAACTCCAATTCTTCCTTGGTGGAAATATGTCTAAGCCGCTATAAGTATTCCTCGATCTCATGCATGACCTGGTTCCTGGGTTAGGCTTCAGTGAGTGAGCCAACTGATGGGATCTTGTCTGAGTTCACCAAGAAATAGAGACTATTATATAACTGTGCATATGAGGACTAAATGTTACCAATGAACGAGGCAAGATGTTTGTTTTTATAGATGATCATCCAAACTATTTATTTCTCCAGCTATGCTTATTGCTTTATTTTATTTTGCAAGTCAAATGGTGCCCCTTTGTATCACATTGACCATTCTTGTGAAACATCAATGTTAGCTTGTACATTCCTGAGAGTTTTGACAAATTATTTACACTTATGCTGCAAGCCATGCAAGTGGAAAACAACCTTATGCATGGTAACAAGTTCCTCATAAAGATTCCGCATGGCCTGTCCAAGTTTCGATACTTCACCCAGTATCATTGCCTTCATTTCCTCCAGATAGACCTGTGCGGAAGCTGTGTTTTGAGTTTTTGCACAGAGCTACTCAACTTCTTACCTAACATCCTGCAAGTTCTGTGTCAATTTCTTATTCTCGGGCATCAAATACTCATTGTGAAAATTAGATTCACCTGCGAATTCCAAGCTAGCTAGAACAATGGCACTGGGATTCTTCCTGGTATCTGCAAAAATAACCCTTTCTCTAATAAATACAGGAGATGCGAGGTCATCTTGAAAATTCTTCTTATGTGGTTTTATAATATTCTTCTGAATTTCATCGTATGATAGATTCTATGTTTCCATAACCATATCATCATCAAGAGGAATAACTTCTCTTCCTCGCTTAGAGCTAACTTTGCTGCTAGAGGGGGTGGAGACTGAATGGTGACTTGTTGTTTGCTAGGAATCATGTCAACATATTTATTTTGCTTCTCTGATTCCTTCTCCATGTCTATGATGTCAATCAATTCTTCAATATTCTCAGTAATCTCCTGGTCCTACATATGTCCAGTCTCCTACTCTGGTTGTTGGTTTTGTTCTTTCTCCTCGGCTTGTTTCTGCATTGTTTCTTCTACTATTTCCATTCACCTTTCTTCTATAGAAATTATACAACATGCATGTATATCTTGGATTCACCTGATCTAAAAATGTACTAAAGTCAAATACTGAATTGCTTCTACAAATATTTTGCGGAATTAAAAACACAATCGCTAATCACATGAAGTAAAGAAGAATCAAATCACACACAACACAGATAATTTCCCGGGGAAAGCTTACAACTAAAACCCCCACTATCTTCTATTTTATGTTCAACATGGATCATGAAACAATTACATAAAAAAAATCTTGTCACAAGAGCCCTCCAGTACTCAGCTAATTGTCTCATGCTATCATGAACAAAACTGACCAACACATAGCCAATTCTCAGCCTCTAGATAGCCTCCCTTGCTTGCGCAATCCGTGATGTGAAATCCATAAAAGATAGGAATTTTGGCCTGCCTTGACTGTGCAAGTATCATGGGAAATCCAATGGGCGTTTGGTTGCATGTGTGAAACCCAATAATCCTACAACTAATAGTCAACTTCCCTTTCACCTAGAACTCAACTCGGTCTCCACCGGATCTGACATGTATGTAGCTAATAATAGTAAATCCTCAGTTGCATGTGAGATCACTGATTGTGAATTAATTAATATTTAATTAACTTGATCTCTCACTAGTGTATCTTCAGTTACAACTAGCACAACTGATTTTAACTCACTTAACTGAGTTAAATTGATTACAACCTGCATTAACTAATGCACCACTGCACTTCGAACTCTGTTACAATTAGAATTACTTCGCATGCCTCGCCAACTACCTCTAACTCGAAATCCACTAGCTAACTGAGTTTATCACTCTCAGTTAACTATTTCAAGCCATCATTGAGAATAGATTATAGTTTATTATCCGTCTTAATTAAGGGATAACTAAAATAGACATGCACCCAAAAATAGTACTATGGGCCCCGCCCTAGTGTAGGTGCTTAATGCACTAGGCGTGGGTGCCGAAATTTTCTTATTGAATCTCAACACTCCCTCTCAAAAAGAAAGGGATTATCCTTCACCCCGATCCTGTCTCTTTGGTATTCAAATTTTCTCCTGGTGAGCGCCTTCGTGAGAATATCTGCATTCTGATCTTCATGGGAATGTACTGAAGCAACATTATCCTTCTCTGCACACAATCTCTAAGATGATGGTACCGAATATCTATATTCTTGGACCTATCATTAAACACAAGATTAATCGAGAGTTTAATGCAACTCTGATTATCAAAATGAATCAATGTCAGATCCATATGAGAACCAAACAAACCAACCAAGATATTTCTCATCCAGATAGTCTCACATGCAACTTGAATTACTGACAGGTATTTTTCTTCCATTGAACTGAGTGCCACAGATTGTTGTTTCCTGTTGTACTAGGAAATTTTTGTCGATCCTATGCTAAAGATCCCTCCTGCTGTGCTCTTTCTGTCTTATGGACTACCCACCCAATCTGCATTCGTGAAGCCTTGAAGCTTCACTCCCTCTATCAGTTTGTACCATAGAACATACTCTAATGTGCCTCTCAGGTATCTCAAGACATGCTTCCCTGCCTTCCAAAAGAGCTTGGTAGGCTTAACCATAGCTTGACTCAGCTGGTTAACTACGTAGAAAATGTCTGGTCTAGTGTTCACTAGATACATCAGTGAACCAAATAACTACCTGTAGACAATAGCATCCACTACCTCTTCCGAAGTAGCATCCTCTTTCCTCCAATTTTGTGGAAGAGGAGTATCCATGGGTTTGCACCTCTCCATGTTAAACTTACCCAGTATCTCCTTTGCATACTTGACTTGAGACACAAAAATTTCACCATCCTATTGCCATATTTCCAATCCAAGGAAATAATGAAGGAGTCACATGTCCTTCATTTTGAACTCCCTTGCAAGATCCTCCTTGCATGAGTGTATCAGTTACTTATCACCAGTCAAAATTAGATCATCAAAATAAAGAAAAATGATCAATAACTTACCCTCAACCACAGTCTGGTACAAGTTTTCATATGCTTCACTTTTGGTGAAGCCTAGTCCAGTGAAATAGTTGTCTATCTGAGTGTACCAAGCACGTGGTGCTTGCTTCAGCCCATATAGTGCTCTTTTGAGTTCGCACACATTCAAATCATTGTTGAAGATCTTGAAACCTTCAGGATGCTCTATGTACAGCTATTCCTCAATGATCCCATTGAGAAACACAGTTTTCAAATCCATCTGATGAATGTGCCATCCCATCTGCCCTGAGAATGCAAGGATGAATCTTATGGAAGATTAGCTTGCAACAGGTGCAAAAGTCTCATCATAATCTATCCCCTCGATATGTGAGAATCCCTGGGCCACAAATCTGGCCTTGTATTTCTCCACACTCCCATCATTAGCTTGCTTTACCTTATAGATCCATCCGATCCAACCACTTATTTGTCAACTGGTCTTGGGACTATCTCCCATGCACTTTTCTTGACAATGGAGTCATAATCCTCCACCATTGCATCAACCCAAGTTGGTTGTTGCACTGATTCCTGAAAGGAAGATGGTTCAGTCACAATGCATTTGCTCATAAGAGCCATGTATCCAGTAAATCGGTCAGGAGATTGTCTTTGTCTACGCTGTAAAGTAGGTGCTCCTACATTTTCTGCAGCATCAAGTCTCAATCTATCAGCTTTCGTGGTGCGCCTTCTGCCATTTCTGATGGATGGCTCTGCGTGAGTTTTTTCCTCCACTCCATGAACCTCCTCATGTGGCTGATCCATGTCTTTAGACTCTTCCTTGGGAACCAAAAATTCCTCCTCTACATGCAAGTCCAGCTCCCTCTCAAGAGACAACCACATGGCTTTCTCCTCATCAAATTTTATATCCCATAGCACAACAGTCATTCTACTATTTGGAAAATGCACATGATAATTATGGGGTGTTTCAGTGTACCCCACAAAAATCCCAACTTCAGTTGTTGGTTCCAGCTTCTTCCTGGCATCCTTGGTCACATGCACATAAATAGATGAGGCAAAAATTGTAAAGTGTGAAACACCATATTTCTTACCAGTGAAAGCCTCTTTAGGTGTACTCATGCCACGTATCCTATGAGGACAATGGTTTTGCATGTGTACCGTTGTGTTACATGCTTCTGCCCACAGATGCATCGGTAGGCCTTTATCATGCAACATTTCTCGTGTTGCACCCACGATTGTTCTATTCTTTCTCTCTGTGATCCCATTCTGTTGTGTGTTATGAGACGCTATGAGTTCTCTTCGAATTCCTTCTTTGATACAAAAGTTCATGAATTCGTTAGAGATGTCTTCTCCACCATTATCGCTCCTAAGAGCCTTCACTTTCTTCCCCGAAACTTTCTCCACCAGTGCCTTAAAATCCAAGAACTTAGAGAATGTCCAATATTTCTTCTGCATGAAGAATATCCAGCACTTACGAGAAAATTCATCAACACATATTACATAGTAATTATGTTTTTTTGTCGAAGCAAGAAAGAAAGGACCATACACGTATGTGTGAACTCTCTCAAGGATCCCCGAAGCTCTGTTCTCCTTCTCATGAAAGGTGGCCTTTACATATTTTCCCAAAGTACATCCCTTTCATGTGTCTCACTGAGCAAGTGTACCCCTGAGAAGACCAATATAAATATGTTGCATGACTTTCAAGGCTTCATGGTGAAGATGGTCCAATCTCCTGTGCCTTAATTCGCCCTCATCCCAGCTCACCACTTTATCTGCCTTGCCCATCATTGCTGCGTAGCGATCTACGTCTAGATTTTAGAGATTCTTAGCTCGAATCACTATCCTCTTGGATTTTCTTGTTGTTTTATGTTGTAAGAAGGATTTTCCTTCACTAAAAACAACATCATAGCCTCTATCCTCCAACATTGCAACTGAGACTAAATTTTTCTTCAGACCTGGTACATGCATTACATATTTTAATTGAAAGTGTTTACCTAACTACCTCTGAAAGGTAATGGTACCAATCCTGGTAGCAATGTACCGCCCGTCATTGCCCATTTCAATATGCATATGGAGATCCTTCTCCTCCAAGTCACTGAAAAATTCCTTGTCTCCCATCATGTGAAAAGAAGCGCCACTATCCAAATACCACATAGATGCCAATGCACTGGACACCATGCATGAGATCAATGAGAATTCAAGCTCAAATTGTGAGGCAAGGGCCTCACCAGCTATAGATCCTCTAGCCTTCCTTTTCTTCTTCTTTTGTGGATATTTAGTAGCAAAATTTCCATTCTCATGACTGTGAAGACACTTAACCTTGGACATGTCCTGCTTCTTACCATTCTTGGACTCAGATTTAGAATGGAATTTATTCCCCTTCCCCTTCCTTGCCTTGGCAACCAAAGCACAATCCTCTTCATCTTCATTTTTAGATGAAGATCCATCTATGGTGTTTTGTCTGAACTCCTCCTGCACCAAATCCGACCACAGTCGTTCCCAATTTGGCAATTTTTCCCTTCCATTGACAGAGTCTTTATAACTGTGCCAACTCTTGGGAAGTCCTAGGAGATCCAAGCTCATCAAATCAACATCAACGACTATTATTCCAACGCTTCCCAGTTCATCCCGACATTGGAAAATCTCTGTTAGATATTTTGGAATGGTGTCACCCTTTTCCATCTTGATGTTCCTGAGTTTATCTTTGAGCACCAATTTCCTATGGTCATTGCTACTTTGGAATAGATCTGTTAAAGCCTTCCACATTTCATATGGTGTGGATTTCCCATGGAGGCTTGAGACAATGTGGTCTCGTACTCCCTCCAACAGGATCCCCCTCGCCTTTGCCACTTTTTTTTTCCATGCATCAAGATTTGCAGCATATGTCACAACGGGTTTAGGAACATCATTGTCAATGAATTCCTTCAAGCCATTGTCTTCGAGTACTGCCTCCATCCTGTCCTTCCAAGAAATATATTTTTAGCTTCTCTCGAGTGCATACTCCAACCTCAAGCCATTGAAAGCCATTTTGATCTTGAATCAGCTGTAGCACCAAGAAATTCTTTATGCAAATTCGAATTCTATCCAGTCACAAACTGAGCTTATGCTTCACTTCTACAATTTCCTGTGCTCTGATACCATGTAGAAATTATACAACAGGCATGTATATCTTGGATTCACTCGATCTAACAATGTACTAAAGTTAAATACTGAATCGCTTGTACAAATATTTTGCGGAATTAAAAAAAAAATCACTAATCACATGAAGTAAAGAAGAATCAAATCACACATAACATAGATAATTTCCTGGGGAAAGCTTATAGCTAAAAACCCCACTATATTCTATTGTATATTCAGCATGGATCATGAAATAATTACATTCAAAAATATTCTCACAAGAGCCCTCCAGTACTCAACTAATTGTCTCACGTTGCCATGAAAAAAATTGACCAACACATAGCCAATTCTCAGCTTCTAGATAGCCTGCCTTGCTTGCGCAATCCCTGATGAATTAAATCCATAAAATATAGGAATTTTGGCCTTCCTTGACTATGAAATTATCATGGGTACTCTAATGGGTTTTTGGTTGCATGTGTGCAACCCAATAATCCTACAACTGATAGTCAACTTCCCTTTCACCTAGAACTCAACTGGGTCTCCACTGGATCTCACATGCATGCAACTAATAATGGTAAATCCTTAATTGCATGTGAGATCACTGATTGTGAATTAATTAATATTTAATTCACTTGATCTCTCACTAGTGTATCTTCAGTTACAACTAGCACAACTGAGTTTAACTCATTTAACTGAGTTAAAATTATTACAACGTGCATTAACTAATGCACCATTGCACATTGAACTTTGTTACAACTAGAATTACTCTGCATGCCTCACCAACTACCTCTAACTCAAAATCCACTAGCTAACTAAGTTTATCACTCTCAGTTAACTATTTCAAGTCCTCATTGAGAATATATTACAGTTTATTGTCCTTCTTAATTAAGGGATAACTAAAATAGACATGTACCCAAAAATAGTACTGTGGGCCCCACCCAAGTGTAGGTTCTTAATGCACTAGGAGTGGGTGCTGAAATTTTATTGGTGAATCTCAACATCTTCTTCTTCTTGCTTCTGCTTCTCTTCATGTTCTTGCTTCTTGTTTTATTCCTCCAATATCCTCTTCTCTTCCCTCTTTCTCCGTTCTTCTCCCTACATCCTTTGTCTCCTCCTTGCCTCTATTGCTAAAGTCGCTTTCATAATAACTAGATCCGTTTTTATCTTGTGGCTTAATTCTTCCCCTGGACTATATGAAACCTTCCTCATTACCTTTTCATGCACGAGGTTGTTTTTATTGGTACTGCTTCTAGAGTAGCTTCGTTCTGTAGAGTCACCTATGAAGTACTTGCAAAACTGACTAGCTCGCGGAATTTGATGCATTAGAACAATTCTTCCATGGATCCTCCTCCGGCTAGCGAAATGTTCCACTAAGCCACTAAAAATGAATTATCACATAATGGTTTCTAAAAACAACGTGGAGATTGTACAGATTAAAGTCTCGAGTATCGAATGTAAACTTCTTTATCACCTTTTCTTCGATATCCACGACTTTCAGGTTTTGGATCTCATACAATCCAATTTGCATAGGAAGAGTTGGCCAAGGTGCTTTCTTATTCCCGTGCAAAGTTTCTAAAAACCCTGTGGAGAGATGATATGCAACTTCTTGCATGAAAATATTATTGGTTTGATGCCTTGGCAAAATATGCGGCGACTTCTGTCCACCGAACACTCTAAGGAAGTTGCGATATGGTGAGGCAAACCAATCTGCTATCCCTAATACCACTTCAATTAGACCACGTGACATGCAAGGTGGTATTTCCTCAAATATCAAATTGTATAGTAGAATGAAGAAGTGATTAGTTAGATTCTCCATAACTCCTTTGTGCTTGCATTTCTAGAGCAGTTCGCAGTGGATGTGCATGACATGATATCGAGGTGTCCAAGTCCAGTTCATGCCAGCGAATGAATTGTGCACACATATTTCATATAGTAAATAAGCATACATGTAAAATATTTCTTTCTCGCCCTTGGGAGGATTCAAGGTGTTAGCTACATGGATACGTAACTGTCGAGTCAACAAGTATGACTAGTTGAACAACTTCCCCTCATTCACAACCTAGTTCAATAAGATTTCCCAACCTTAAAGAAAATTTGTAGTGATTTGCTGAACATAGATTTTGCAAGCTAGGATAGTAAAGAGATAATAGGCCCTCCTGAGAGACTTGATATTGTAAGTGTTGGTGGGTGTTTGATGAAACTTTGATGCTTCTTTCACCCAACCTTTAACAACGTCCTTCGTGCTCACATCTCTGTTGGTGGCATAGAAGTATGAACCGATGAGTGGTTATGGCTCAGGAAAATGATACATAAGATGGTAATATGATGCCATAAAAGAATCAAGATTTTTTCCGTTAGCATTGCTCAAAGTCATAGTCTTCACATCAATATGTGAAACTATCTAGATGATAACATTTTCACATGGTAATGTTTGATATCTGCATGCAACCTTGTGTAGCACTAATCACTGAACATTGACATATACCTACCAGTCCTCTAGATCTGCCTTGAAGCTCTTTGATGAAAAAGCTTCATTAAATTTATGCCATGTAAGATTTGATTCCTTTTCAAAAAAAAATTGAGTGTCTGAATACACTGGCAAGTTTACTGGCGTAATCTCAATTGATTCCCCGATACTTCTGTCTGTGGTATCCTTTGAAGCAACTCTCTTGGGTTCCATTGTAATAGTGGTTGCTAGAGATAAGTGCTCAACAACTATAATACCTGTAGGAAGAAAAAACATTAGTGGAAAGAATAAATTAGCTTCAACAAATCAACTTTCAGATGAAGAAACATCCACATGGACTAATCAAAATTTATTAAATTCATCATATATAAATAATTTGATTGTACAATTAATTTATGAGATTTGTTATTTATCTAAAAATGATTAAACTTGATTTATTTTATAGAATTATGATTTATTAAAAATTTTATACACATTAAGTTTTATTAAATTTTGAAAATAATTAACAAACTGATAAAAAAAGTAAATAGATAAAGTAAATAAATGCTAATACAAAGTTGCATGTTTCAACATTTTGGTTGCTTATATGTCGTCACCTATTGCTTATGGGGTAGTTCACCTACTCAAACTATCCTAGTTTTGATAATAATAATAATAAAAATTGGAATGATTTTTTTTATGATGGTTTATTAAAATGTTTTTATATATTAAGTTTATTAAAAGTTTTATTAAATTTTGATATTTTTCAATAAAAAAAAAATTGGAATATATATTTATTTTAATTATAGTTTATTAAAATGTATTTATAAATTAATATTATTAAAAGCTTTATTAAATTTAGATATTTGTTAGTTACAATTTAAAAAAGTAAAGTAAATGTGAATATAAAGACTATGTAAAAATTTGTGGTTTCTTACATCTCATCTCACGCTGAGCGAATGGGATTCACCTATTCAAAATCGATGGCACATTAAAACAAAACCCAAAAAATTATTGGAATATTGTTTTTGAATAATTATTTAATGTAATGTTTTTATATATTATGATTAAATATTATGTTATTAATTTTTTAGGTGATTAAAAATATTAAAATTTTGGCAATTGTGAAATTTTTTTTCCTGATATAAATATTATATTAGGGAAAATGTTAAAATCAGGAAATACTACTTTTGGCTTGGATACGTAAAGATATTGTTGAATATTTGACTAAATGTTTGGAATGCCAACAGGTCAAGGCTTTATTCACTAGATTAGGCACCCAAATTCAATTAAGTACCGCATAACATCCACAAATAGATGGTCAAACGGAAAGAGTGAATCAGATTTTTGAGGATATGTTGCGAATGTATGTAATGCAACAACTTACGAAGTGGGAAGATTACTTACACCTCGTGGAATTTTCTTATAATAACAGATAACAAGAATCCCTCAGGATGAGTCCTTTCGAAGCATTATATGGCAGACAATTTCGGACACTCATTAATTGAGGTAGTCCAGAGACCAAGTTAATGCTTGGGCCGGAAATGTTGGTGGAGATGGAACAAGAAGTGAAGAAAATCTGACAAAATCTGAAAGCTACACAAGATCGGTAGAAAGTGTATGCAGATCAGAAAAGAACCTACTGGGATTTTGAAGTGGGTGATCATGTTTATGTCGGAATTAAACCCAAGAAGAACACCCTTAGTTGGAACACCTGCACCAAGTTGCCCCCTTGGTTCTGTGGACCTTTCCAAATATTGGAAAGAGTGGGACTAGTGGCCTACCAGTTAATTTTACTAGGACACATTCAGATGCACAATGTGCTTCATGTGTCTCTCTTGAAAATATATGTGTATGATCCAAAGCATATAATACATTGGCAGAAAATTCAGGTATGATTGAATTTGAAAACTAAAATTCATGAGAAGACAATTAGTACTTTGACTAATTAAAAAAATATTGTGTTGGATGCAAGTCGAATTAGACGGCCAGTTTCTGGTAGAACCTTAGTGTATTCTCCAAAAGAGAGAGATAACACTCTGGAGGTGAGCCATTACCCAAGTTAAAGTGCAGTGGAAGCAGCTTAGCCTAGAGGAGGCTACTTGGGAAGATGAAAGATTTATATGTGAGGCCATCCGGAATTATTCACTGCAATGGATTAAAACACCGAGGATGGTGTTTATTTCAAGAGGGGGAATATGTAACACCTCGATTTGAATTGTTATGTTATTTAATTTGATACATTTGAATTATTAAAGTTAAATTGGCTTAATGTGTTTATTAAGAAAAATTATGAACAAAAGTTTAATTTTATTTTTATATATAAATAAATATTAATTATGGAGTGATTCCATAAACTGATAGTTAAGTTTCAAAGTTACCAGAGTGGTTAGATTAAAAGTGGTTAGTTGGCAGTTACCTTTCCTCTGGGAATAAAAAGAAAACCCTGATGAGGAAAAGGGGTTCTGCACAAGGAAAAATGACATCATGAGAGTTGGAAGGTGAAAGAGTATCTAGAGCTAGTGGGAACCAATAGAACTGTGACGGGCCCACCTGGAAGAGGAGACTAGACAAAATTCTTGAGGTCTCTCTTCAGAGAAAATTGCTAAGGAAATCACACTCTGGCGAGGAGCACGGGAGGAGTAGAGGACGCAATAGCCTCTCTCATGGTTGGGTGGAAACCATCAACACTGCATAAGTGAAGTAGGTACCACTAATTTGAAAAGGATAAATTAAATGTTTCTGTGTTTTCAAGAGGTATCTTGTTCCTGTAAATAGTTCTGTGTGGAACAGTTTCTCGTGTGTGGTAAATTTAGAAAAGAATAAGTTTTGTAGTGAATGACTGTTATTATTGAAATAATAGATAAATAGAAAATATGTGAAATCTGTAAAGAGCACTTGATTTAGATGAGAGTATTTCTCTGAGGGAACTCTACGAGAATTAAAAACAAAAAGTTATTTTAAGGAACTGGTTTAGTTGCTATGAATGTTAGGAAAGTTATGAAGGAAGAATGGAGTAGTTACTCCCATCCAGAGAATTACCTCCAGACAGGACAATATACCATCATTATAATTAATATACACGGACATTGGTTCAGACATTTAGGAATTTCAAGTCCCACCCTTTAAATAGATGGTTCAGACACTTACGAATGTTAAGTCCTAATAAAACAAAATAAAATAGGCAACCTGCCTTTGGAAGTAATAGATAAACCAAGCAGTAGATACACTGTGATATGATTTAATAAACAGGAATACCAAAAATAAATGAATTTATAGAATATAACATGTAGTGAAAAGAAGAAAATACAAAGTAATTCTTTCGGAAGGAATAGAATGTCAGAAAAGAGTAAATTTGGAAGCGGCAATGATAGAGTTTCAATCAAACACAAGATCATTCCTCTAGTGCTAAACACTTGTAAAATTAAGAGAACTATTAGAGATAAAAACCCTAGAGGGTGAAACCCTGTCGATATACAAATCTCAGGAATATACAGTTCTATAATTTAAAGAACTATGTAAAATATCACATTTACTATTGCCATTTACAACAAGATTTTCATTCTTGATGAATATACCATGCAATAGAATCAATCCATTGAACATTAAACCATAGTTCGCCAAATATAGAAACTTTCCTTATAATTTCCATTTTTTTTCTTACAGAATGTCAAAATAGAGAAATAAGACAGTTATTTGGCTGGCCAATATAGAGTATGAAAACATAGGACGCAAGACCAAACCGTAATGAACAAACAACCTCTAGTATAGTTAGACCTTTAAACAAAATTCGTATTTTATACAAAATAAGTTATAGTTCCGCAAGCCATGGTGGGCTAAAAGACAGTCAAGCTTTAATGCCCTTGAAAAAGGCCTTATAATTATAGAGCTTCAAATTATAAGAGCTGGAATGGTTCAATTAAAAGCTGGAACTAGTATCGACAAAGACCACCGAGAAAAAAAAACAAATATGTGGCATAATAGAAGAAGATGTCGTCTTAGTATGGTAAGAAGATAACTAACCTTCTAATAAAGTGTAAGGTTGTGTTTTGTAGCTGCAACAATATAGGCAACAACATGTTAAGATTAAACCCTCAACTATTAAGCAAAACATATGGACAGTTGCGAAAATTATAACCTGAGACAGAGCTTACATCACGACAGAGTCGACCGTAAGCACTCCACCTTCAAAAAAGAGAAGTACTTAGCCTTTTCAGTTTAAAATAGGTAGACATGCAAAAACCCTTGAATCTATTTAAAACTCTGAGTAAATTATCGAGTTACTTGAGCAAGGTGCAGCCGGAAGCATTCCTCCAAAGTTTTGCACAGTCTCTATAAGGAAAAGATTGCGTAATGAGACAGTGGAGACTCTGCCTCGACATGGGTTAAGCCATCCCATCTCTATCACAGAGAAAAATAGCTCATTACTACAGAGAAATGCCTTGCAAGATGCCAAGATTAAACCTGTAACATGTTGAATTACTGATGAATGGCTAGAACGAGATGGAGAGTTTGATACCATGATGGGAAGTTGCATGACGGAAAGCCAAACAGAACTAGGCCTGAGAGCTGAGCCGACGAACCGCAAGGGAGAAATAAAATAGTTAGCGTTTGGAAGGGGGGTTAGGGTTACACCCTAACCACCTCTAAGCCTTTACCATCTGTCGATCGTTGGAGATCTAAGGGACAAGAGTGTTTCATCTATTGACATCAACATTTCCTCATGTACGATATGATCAGAGGTGGGAATAACAAGATTGAGATAATAAATATATGTACCTTAGTTCATCATGACTGAGGTGTTAAGTTGCCGCCAAATGGTATAACCAATATAACATTAATCCAAATCGAATCAACATATATGTCATATAATGTGAACATTTATATATAATCTGAATGATTATAATG
Source organism: Pinus albicaulis (assembly GCA_034641835.2). Classification (NCBI taxonomy): domain Eukaryota; kingdom Viridiplantae; phylum Streptophyta; class Pinopsida; order Pinales; family Pinaceae; genus Pinus; species Pinus albicaulis. The sequence continues at coordinate 463,553,168 of CM076583.1, read as the reverse complement.
TTATGGGTGGGATTCGAACAAAAACATGATTTGATTATGATGCCAATGCATACCTAAGGTTGTCAATAATCTCCTTTGATTAGGTGTTAATAACATTTTATATTGCAACGGTAAATATATGTACTAGTTTATACTTTGGGAAGTATGAGGATATTTTCCATAGTTTTGTAATAACTTAAATAGTTAGAAGGGTAAAAGATTTATGTAAAAAAATTATGCTATGGAAAACATAATTTAGTATGTAAAATTATAACCATGGAAAAAGTAATTTTATTTATTTATTTTGGTAATATTCTGAGTTTAAGAGTAGACGTTAAGCCGATTTTTAGATAGAATGATATAAAATGTTTAATTGAAAAATTAAATGGGCTTAATTTTTATTTTTTTTCAACTTTTTTTATATAATAGAAAATATTTAAATTTTTGGTCAAGTTCGTTTAGAAATTTAGACTTTGGGGATTCTTAAGATAACTCCCACACAAAATTGCTTTAACTAATTATGATAAAGTCCCACCTTAAATTGTCAGCTTTGGGATTCTTAAATAACTCCCACACAAAATTGCTTTAACTAATTATGATAAAGTCTCATCTTAAATCGTGTTCAACCTTAGACGTTATTAGGTACTTTTTTGTTTAAGAATGTCCATCCTAAACAAAAATTAACTACAATTAACTTACATGATCATTGGTTAACTTACACCACATAAATATGCAATTCCAACAATTTTTTGCTAGACAAAATTTAAATTTAAAACTGGAATTAATGGCTCCAAATTAATTTAATTTTTTTAGAAGGAAATAGCTAAAATTCTAAAAGAAACCCCCTTCTCTAGGTTGATTGTAGAATATCCTAAAATCTGAAGGTCACTAGAGTGAAAGATGTTCTTTATTTAACTTTAGTCATTTCCTCTGTACACTTATATTTTTTGTGCGTCACTTCTAGGACCTATGGTAATGTTTCTCCTCATTACCTTTCATGTTATAGCTTGGATATAATATGTATATAAGATTTTGGCATAGTGATATGATTGAAAAGAAATGATTTAGGAAAACATTTGTGAGACAAACATAGACACAAGTGTGAGACTATTGTAAAACTCAACACATTTCCTCTCATCTACTCTTTAAGTTGTTATCTTTCCTTTGCTACAACATTTTTACAATAACATCATAACCATGTTTAATTTTTTCAGTGTATCTTTTATTGCTAATATAATAATACCTATAAATATTGATCTAGTGTAATGTAATACGTGGTGGAAATTTCATGTGAAATTTTGTCGGACTAAACTGGCATCTAAAACCCTGTCCCCTCACACACGAGATAGCACTCATTCATTCAACTCAATTTAATTGTTTTGCAGCCCACCATGGAGCTAAATATTCCACAGCCTCTCTTTTTGTTGAATATGGAGCTAAATATTCCACAGCCTCTCCTTTTGTTGAACGCTAGACCGAAATATCCACATTGTGTTTCATGCTCTCGGGAACATTAATGAATATTGGACATGTTATTCCCGATAGAGCGAAATATGCCTCACGGTAGTTCACTCAAACTCTGCGGAGCATAATTCAACACTATTCAGCAATTACGCGGAATATGCTATTTTCCATGCTAATCTATAGGTTAGGTGTTTTTTTTATTTGAATTATTATTTTAAGGTATTGGTTTAAAGTAAGTCAATAATAATGAGCAATTAGGTGGAATACGTTAATTCTATGATTTTTAGATTTGAATTATTATAATATTAATTTAAAATAATTTGTTTGGGAGGGATTTAGAAATTTTATAAAAATAGTTTGAAGTTTACAATTACATATTAAAAGAAATAAAATTGTGTAAATAGTAATTAATTTTTTTTTTATGGGTTTAGTTTCTATTATATTATTATTATATTATTGATTAAAATTTAATAAATATTATTTGAAAGTGAAAATTATATATGGAAAATAAAAATTATTATATAAAATATTTAAATGATCGTATTATATATGGATGGATTATTTTTCCATTCATATTGAAACTTATCTCAACTTTTTATTGAAAAACATTTCAATATATAATAATATTTCACATTTTCACATGCACAATAATTTATGGAATTTGTTGTTTAATAAATTTCATTAAATTTAACAATTTTTTTTTATATAGAACACTATTAAATTTGAATATATAAAATTTGTCATTTATCAAATTTAGTATATTTATAAAATGATAAAAATTATCTAATAATATTGTTATTAAATTTTTATTGTTAAAAAATATTAATTTCAGTGATTTAGTGAAGACTTAATTGATCTAATTATATAGAGTCAAGTTTCTGAAAACTTATTGTAAGAAAAATAACTACATTAATAATATATAAATAAAATTCCCATCCATTAAAATTTAATATTTAATTACCTCTAAGTATTTTATAATATATAAATAAAAGACTATTACTTCTAATATATAAATAAATAACTATTGCCTATAAATAAAACAAGTTAGAAACCCATCAAATTAAAAACCTCCAAAATCATATTAATAAAATAAAAATCTAAAATATTTAAAATTATATTAATTAAAATTATTATAAAAATAAAATAATTCTAAAATTTTCCAAGTAATTTTGACAGTCAATTTTTAGAACATAATGATTTTCTAAAAATTCTCAATTTTACTATCTATTTAAATTTCATAACTACTGTAATAGCGCTTCTTACGTAAATCAATATGGCAAATTCATTTTTAACTTTAACTGTTTTAAA